>PVIR01021009.1:0-29923 GCA_004026965.1 Petromus typicus | reverse complement strand
TTTTTTCTCAAATATTTAGATCACATCTCTACCCTTCTGAAAGACTCACCCAATAATAAAAATTGGCTGCCATACTGTTTGAATAAGAAGACAAAAATGGGAGAGAAAACTGTATATGAGCAAAATCAAAGCCAGCATTTCAGAATACTTGTTATAGTCTATATTTTAAAAGTGAATGCTTTTGTATCTTCTGGACATTGGAAAAATTCAAAAATACATAAAGAAATATTATAGCAGAATGAATTCATTGAAATCAACAGTCTACCTCTTGCAATTAGCTCACCTGGCACAGGCTATGATGCGCTTGTATCCTGAGTTGCCAAAGTAACTGTATGTGGATGCTGGTAAACAAATAAACAGGAAGTTAGCTGTTTTAAGTTATTTTGGAACTTGTCAGAATAGATTATTCATGAGAAGTCTGAACACACTTAAAGAAAATTGGTGATTTGGAAATTGGCACTTCTGGTGATTTGTATGGAAATTGGTGGTTACCTACAATACGAGGAAGACCTCAGGTAATTAGAACAGTTCTGTGCAGCCAAAGAATTGAGAAGTCCAGGAAGAAATTGTTTCATGTAAGTATGTATTGGGAATGTGTTTGGGGGTGTTGAAAACGGAATGGCAGATGCCTGGATACGCTGGCAGTTGGAAGCTTTCCGTAGGGATGGTCCACTGAGCCACAGTGGAAGCCGTCAGAGCAGAGGGAGCAGCTGTACTCTGCCCCTGGGCTTTGGGTAAGGGAAGTGGGTCCAACCTTCAGAGGCATGGGAAGCCCACAGGCTTTCAAAAAAAGATGGAAGAAGGTCACATATTAAAAGACTAAGTATTGGAAAGACCATCAAGATCAAATAGAGGCAGAGAAATGTGCACTTGTGGACCCTGTGGAGGACCAGAAAGGGAAGGAATGGAAAACTAACAGGTCACAAGACAACTGGGGGTCCTGGAATGAAATGGCAACACAAACATAATGGAAATTCAAAGGAGTTAGGCTTTTTTTGTGGTACCGGGGTTCGAGTTTGGGACTTTGAACTTGGGAGGCAGGTGTGGTGTCACTGAGCTACACTTCCAGCCCACTTGTTAACATTCTTTAAAAGTAATATAATCAAAATATCTTCATCATAGTGAATACAGTCAGTTAGTTATTGAATTATTTAACATTAGATTCTTTCTTTTTGTTTTTTGCAGTACCAGGGGTCAAACTCCGGCCCTTGTGCTTCCGAGGTAGGCACTGTCTCATTTCAGCTAAATCCCTGGCCTAACATTAGTTTTGATTACTGACAAGTTACAGGCATTATAATAATTGGCAGAAATGATCACTCAGATGTTGGTCTGCTTGAGAACTGGATTAGGATATTTTGTTAGTTTTTGTTTTGTTTTGCTTTGTTTTTTGTTTTTTCTGTTTTTTGAGACAGGGTCTCACTTTGTAGTTCAAGCTGGCCCTGAGTTCAGCCTCCAACTCAAATCACAGCAATCCTCCTGCCTCTGCCTCCATGAGTGCTGGGATTACAGGCGTGAGCCACCACACCCGGCACTGTGGTATGTGGTACTGGTTGCTCCTGGGGGTGAGTCTCCATACCCAGTATTGTATGTGGCTAACTGGGGAATCGAACCCGGGTCTTGCGCTTGCAAGACAGATCCTGGAACCACTGAGCCAAATTCCCGGCCCTATTTTGTGGTTTTGAACAAGCACATTTTCCCTACTCAGAGCAACTCTTCATGTGACATTCTGTTTAAGCTCACATTACAATATAAATCATGCTGTTTTACCTTCAACGTCCTGGGTATCAATTTTCAAATGAAAGCTGCAAATTTCCTCAGAGGTGCTGGTTTTATGAACTACAGTTTTCACCTACATTGGGACATAGAAACAAGAAGATTCTATTTAAAACCGAAAAAAATGCTACTGCCATGCAGGCTTGAGGTGTCATTTTCAGCATCCAGCAGGAGTGGTAGACATAAACACTGAGGTGGCCAGCAGCTGGACGTTCAGCACACCCACAAGCTGAAGCAGCACTGAGAAGCAGAAAATGGCCTCAGGCCATCAGTCAAGTCTGGATGCCCTCGTCTGTAGGCAAGATCCCAAGTTCTCGTCTCTGATTCTGTACACTTTAAAGTTACCCAGAACACTACTCAGAGCCTAGACAGTGTAATTTTTAGCCCAGGTCACACACCATCAAGGTGAATAACACATGACGGGTGTTTGGATGGGCATGGGGTTCGGCAGAAGTGACAGAGAAGCAGACTCTCCCTTCTGCGGTCTTCTGCACAGTCCTAGAAGGAATAAATGTACTAAAGACAAGAGTCTAATTTAGGCTGCCAAAAAACTATTAACTTCTGCTTGGAATACAGCTTAAGACAGCATGGCTATTCATAAGTAGCTTAGAAAAGTTTGTAATGATTGCTTAAAATAAAAGAAACTTAAATCTTTTCATAAAACACATAAATCCCCAAAGATCCTGGTGAATGAGATACGATTATGTTATCAATCATACAAAATATGTACACATATGCATATATAATGTGTTATGCATATACATATATGATAAAAATCACATATTTATATGCAGACATACACCACATAACCATGAGGACATGTTTTGAAAAATGAGTCATTAGGTGATTTCAACATTGGGGAAACACTACAGAGTATATTTACAAAATCTTTAAGCAATTATGGTGTCACTTGTGACATAATCTTATGTGACCATCATACACGAGGCATCTTTGGTCACAATATTACTATGCAGTATGTGACTCTATAATTATATACTATATAAGTTTTATAAATATATAGAAGATATCCTTTTATGACTATATGAAGACCAACATACTCATAATAAAAAAAATTGTGAGAACAGCTATTCAAGATAGCTAGAAAGAATTAAATAATTTTTGAAGCCTACTTTGGTCATGATTATCCATGCTCAGGTGTCTGTGACTTTGGTGGTGACGTCCTTAACCTGGTTCAGATGAATGCATAACTTTCTACTGGTTCTCAATTAAGTACTCACGTGTACTGTAGCCAAGCCATTGCTGAATCCTGTACTGATGATGAGATCATCGTTGAGAGGCACCTGGGAAGATGGACAGAAAAACTAATCACCACCATTCAAATGGTAGGGGAGACGCAGCAACGACAAGCACGGGCTGACACTTCGGGGCTCCATGAGATCAAATGGATAAGACATTGAAAGTCCTAGGCCTGCAGTTGGCACTGAACGATGCTGGAACTTCCTCTTTCCTTTCCAACTATAAATAAGATATTTGAGATCTCCAGAGTGGGCCAGCAACCCCGACACCTCAGAGGTCACTTTCGGTTGCATTCTTATTTGTTCTTGGTTATGATAAAACTGGACCTTCATTTCCTTTTGCCAAGTGCATAAGTTTCTTCTTGTGTCTATAGCTCCAGAATCAGCAGCCACCACTGGAGACTGTTTGCAACATCTGATGTGCGACTGAAGGTTGTTTTCATTAGCATTGAGAAACATGACTCTGAAGTGTGTGCGAAGAATCTGTAGCCCTCCCTGCATCCCTCTTTGCACCCCTCTTCGCCATCTCGCTGCTTCGTCTTGCTTGCTTGTCACTGGCTGTCGTCCAAACATCTGCCTTCGTTCCCCACGCCTGTTAAATTCGTTGTTACTTCCCACTCTACTGAGAGGAAAGTGAAGACATCAACTGCCTTCCAGGGAAAGTCTGGGATCCAAATGCTGTCTAATTTCTGGAAAATATGGGGGAGACTGTTCTGAGCAAGAGCCGCACAGTCAGCTCTTCCTTCACTACAAGCCTGTAACTTCCTCTGGCCTTTGCCTGGCATATGAATGCAAACAGGATTTGCTCTCCATTCGAGTTTTTCAGTCTTTTTTTTCCACATTTTTAGTAAACCTGGAAACTTGGCCACCTTTATTACTCTCCCCAGACAGAACACAACAACCTTTAGAGGCAAACAAGTACTTGGAGATGCTACAAGAAAAAGGTTCCTATAATGAATAAGTTTGGGAAATGTTGTATATTGTGCCCTCTGTCTTCTAGTCACCACACTTAGTTACATACATATTAAAGAACAGGAGAATCCTGTATTGAAAAATTTGTTTAACCTCATTCAAACTGCAGTTTTCACACTTACTGACTGCCTGAGTTTCTTTCTTGTAACATATTTCAGGAAATTCTGCTGTAGAGAATTCCACATTAGATCATTACAGTCCAGGTTTCATGTGGAAGCAGTGTCCTCGGCTCAGGTGTATGTTATTTTATGAGGAAAAGATGCCTCGTAAAGCATTTCTCCTAAGAGAAAAATAATTTCAAGTTCTTCCAGTCGGCCTACCATGTTCTTCAGGTTGACAGCTCCCCATTTAAATTTAAATTTAGAACGTGAATCTCTGGCCAATGCTAACTGCTCCCAGGGAAAGGAAACACATTCCAAAACTGAGGGCCATTAGAACAAATGGCTGCAGGTGTGAAGCAAGTTGAGCCATAACCGCTTGTGCATATGACACCAACTGGGAGATACAGCAACACACTGATAAGGGCATGCTGGCGCATTTGGTTTTTCAAGGGAAGGTGAAAATTAGATTTGTATTTGAAATTTCTGTTCTTTAAATACTGGCACAGAACTATGTGTATGTCTTTATATCTGTAGCTTTTCTCTTTTTTCACTATGGGCCAAGAGTTTGCAATTTTTGTCGTGAGTTTTGTATATTGTGTCCATTTGTTTTTCACAAGCATAAATTTGTGGAGGGTAAACAATGAACATCATTCCCAATTATTTGTATATTGACTACAAACATAATTAGAAAAATGTATATTAGTATCTGGGTCTGGCAGGTAACAGTAATATACAATCTACTTTCCCCCAATGTTTCCTTTTTCTCTGGGAACTTTCATAAGCCAAAGTTTTCATTTTTAAAAATCTAGTAGTATCAAAAGCAAGGAATTTGGACATTTAAAGGCCAAATGTTAGACGAACTGCACTTTCTAGCCTGGATCAAGGGCTTCTCTTCTTGTATTTTGTGTACCTACCAAGGCTCATATCTTTCACTGTTTACATGAGCATCTCCCCCTAATGCATGGGGTCTTTGGGATTTATTTTGAACTCCAATGCCCTGAAGATAAGAGGCCTCCCTGTCTAGGACATAGCAGGTCCTCAATGTATATTTACATAATGAAATATCTTTGTAAAATAAGTGTAGAATGGATGATTTGAGTGGTTCTGTGCAATTGTAAAATGTTATAAAATTCTCCATTTACCTCTATTGGTTTCCCAAGGAAATTCTTGTCTGTCACCTTATAATGGTAGAAGTCACCTTTGTGCTTGTAGGAGACATTGATGTCCATATTCAGTTGGAGTTGTTTAACGAGTAGTGAATATTCTGTCAAGCCCTCGATGGCATTAATTGTATCCTATCAACAATTGACAAGAGAAAAAAATATATTTAGCTTATTTTTATAACCCACATGTACAAAAAGGTAGGGAGCCTTGTCTGGAGAAAAGTCCAACTGAGTGAAGCCAGCTAAGGGCCCCACTGTGGGGAGGAAGGAAGATCTCTCCCTCCCAGCACAGGTCCCCCCCCACCCCCGGGCTCTGCATGTGCAAGCCCAGGCAAGTCACTGACTCCAGCCCCCAGTTCTGCTGGGTTATCTTTCCTGTTCTTTAGTTGTAGACTAAATATATCCATAGTGAGGCTACAAGTTCTCCTCCCTGATTATCTGTTTTGATGTTGATTTTCCACCAATTATGTCAATTTAAAATACCATCTATCTAAATTTAGAATAATTTTATTTATAGATAGTTTATTATTGACCTTCCCTTCTCATAATGTGAGGTTCACAGGACAAATACGTAGTACATAGATAGATTTGTTTATACTAGTATCACCATAAATATGGAAGTAATGTGTCGAATTTTTCCAACTGGGTCCATGTCACTAGATAACAGGAATTTCTCAAGTCCATTATGTCCTATGGATTACTCTTGCATATGCAATTTGCTGTTGACAAAAATATCATCATGTGGCAAATGACTTCATATTGTGCAACTATATAATAGTTAGAAATACAGATATATATATGTGTGTATGTATATATACATATATACATATGCACATATATACACACGCATATATATACACACATACATATATATACACACACACATGCACACACACACATATACACACACACACACACTCTACAGATATAGTAATAGTTTTTCAATATTTGCTTTTGGCAACTGCTATTTATTACATAGAATGGGATAAAATTGCTGGTAGTCTTACTAGCCTTTCATGAATCATGACAGGAAGCACTAGGCTTGGACTCAGGGGACGTGAGGCTGATCTGGGCTCTGCCAGGGAAGCCCTGAATGAAGCTCACTGAGCATATTTCTCCCTCTGCAGCTAATCTCAATGGGCCTTTCCGTTCTAGACATTTGCTTGACAAAGGCACAGAGGTCAGATTGAGCCTAGAAAGTGTGGTGTGGGAAACAAAACACACAGAGGAGGATGAAACAGGACAAAGACATAGTACCTGAGTTGAATAAAAGCCGCCTCCATATCTCTGCTCTTCCGATAGCCACTTGATGATCGGGTTGACGTAGTTCATCTCTTTCAAGTTCAGACTGGTGAGCAAAGCATAAGCAGTGGTTTCCACCATCCCTGCTGTAGCAGCATTAGGTGCAGAGGTGTCTATAGGTTGGAGACTGTCTTTCCAGAAACGGTAAATGGGTGGATTACCTGGCATCGACACATCACGTTTGTTAATATGATTAAACATGTGAACTGGACATGATTATAGCAAGTATATTAAGGTTTTCTGGTTTGTAGGAGCCAGTTTTTTCTTTAATAAGAACTTCTTGGAGGCAGGCATTCAAAATTCCTTAATACTGTGCCCTTCATTTTTATTTATAAAGGCCAACGTGGAAAAGTCATACATACTAGAGAGAGGTAGGAGTTAGAATGAAAAGGGTATTAAGCTGGGAATTAGTAGACTCAAGTTCTAGTCTGCTCTATTACTGATTAACAGGTTCAATTTTGGCAAAAACTAAGTGTCTAAATTCTTTAGATAGACAATACTTTCTCCTATACGTTAAATCCAAATAAGACACTAAATGGAAAAGTATTTGCAAGCCAAAAAGCACTGAATACATATAAAGAATTTTTATTGACATAAATTAGAGAACCATTCTTGTGAAAAATTCACATTCTGGAAATTATGAGATCATACTCAAATTCTTATTTCAGTCTTTTTTTTTTTTTTTTTAGGTTTTTGGAGACAGGGTCTCGCTTTGTGGTTCAGGCTGGCCCCGAGCTCAGCCTCAAACTCACATCACAATCCTCCTGCCTCTGCCTCCCGAGTGCTGGGATTACACGTGTGAGCCACCACGCCCGGCACTGTGGTATGTGGTACTGGTTGCTGCTGGGTGTGGGTCTCCACACCCAGTATTGTTATGTGGTTACCGGGGAATCGAACCCGGGTCCTTGCGCTTGCGAGACAGGCGCCGGAACCACTGAGCTAACTCCCCGTCCCCCTTATTTCAGTCTTTTATTATCTCCTCCCAATTTAAGGCACCAAAGACAGTTTCATATATACAACATTTTTCGTAAATTATATTTGTTATTGCTGTGTGATGTGATGTGAACCAATCCCTTAAAATTCTTTTTGGAACAATATTTTTTAAAAAACAGTAAAGTATACTTTGAAATTATTTTTGAAGGTTGGTCAAAGTTTTGATGCACTTATTTATAATTCCTAATTACATTATTGCCCTGACCTTGAACCAGATACTTTCCCCTCTGCTTCAGAGACTCAGATTTGCTATATTTAATACGCACTTTAACAGAAATTGTCAGTTCCAACATTATTTGAGTCATTAAGTTTCCTTCTAACTTCTAAATTCTATGGTTTTATGGTCCATATAATATAATACCCAAGAGATTTATTTTGTGTTATTTTTGAAATACCATATCAATGGTTTTAAGGTTTATGTTCAGATTTACTCATTTTTAAATGATGACAGAAGTGAAATTTTATAGATGGTCATAAATCTCAAAACTTAGAAAACTCAGCTAGGAGAGGGCTCAGGCCACCCGTTCTGCTAGGTCAGCTGCCTGGTGAGATACAAGGCAGGTCACACACTCCTTTGCTCAGAGTTTTGTATGGTTTTCCTTTTCATTCAAAGTGGAAGCTAGAGTTGTGTGACTCCTTCTGCCCTCTCCCCTCAGCACGTGGATGTGAATGAGAAATGGGCAGCGCTTGCTCTGGCTGGAGGCGGCTCCACACCAGGGTGTGGCTTGGGGAGCAGAGAGCAGGCTGGATTTCAGCTTTGACTCACTAGGTTGCCTGGGAGCTGCTGTGGTTCCAGTGTGCTGTGTCCTCCCCAGAGCTCACTGTGGGGCTTGGACCCCAGCACAGCTGTGGAGGGAGGTGGGGCTGCTGGGACTTGCTTGCATGTATGGAGCCCTCATGGATGGACCAATGCTTCTCTTGTGGAAATGGGTTAACTATCCCAGGCATTCAGTCCCCTCCTTCTCTTCCCAATGGGCACACTTTCCAGGCATTTTGTAACCTGAGGTCTTTTCCAGGGCTGAGCAAAGGCTGGGTGTGTGCAATTGGACTTAGAGAATCATGAGCCCAAATAATCTTCTTTGCTTTATAAGTCATCCAACCTCAAGCATTTTGTTATAGTAACAGAAAATCCAGACAGGTGCCTTAATCACTGCATGACTACATGCTGAAGCCATGAAGAATCTTTGTAATGATCTCTAAAGTGCTCCAACCTTCCCTCACCCTTTCTTTCCCTGACTTCACATCCTACTCCTCTTCTCACACCTCTGCAATCACACTTGTCTCCTTGTAACTCTTGGATTATCACATATTGTGTCTCAGGGCATTTGCACGTGCTGTTTTCTCCTCAGAGACACCCACCCAGCCAGCTCCATGGTTTGTTTCATCATTTCCTTTTAGATCTCCACTCCACTCAGACAGGAGCCTCATGACGACATTTCAATGGGGACCAAGTGTCCTAGGCCTGAAATTGGCTGTTGTTGGAAGCATTCCTACATGGATTTGGGGTGGACACAATTAAACAATTAAACAATAAGAAATTCTGGCAGGGCTTTGGGGAGAAAAAGGAACCCTTCTCCACCGTTGGTGGGAATGCAGATTGGTGCAACTACTGTGGAAACCACTGTGGAGATTCCTCAAAAAACAAGGATTAAAGGTCCTATTTGACCCCGCTATTTCCCTGTTAGGTATGTCCATAAAAGAATTAAAAACATCAGGGGCAGGGATTTAGCTCAGTGGTTCCAGTATCTACCTTGCAAATGCAAGGTCCTGAGTTCGATCCCTAGTAATCACATACCACAATGCTGGGTGCAGTGGCTCATATCTGCAATCCGAGGACTCAGGAGGCACAAGCAGGAGACTGCTATGAGTTCAAGGTTAGTTTGGGCTACACAGTGAGTTCAGGGCCAGCCTGAACTACAAAGCAAGACCCTGTCTCAAAAACCCAAAACCAACCAAACAAACAAAAAAATAAAGTATGACTAGAGTGTTTAAGGTTCAATGTTGCCTCGCCTGAGAGCTGGCTATGGCATGTGGGAACAACTTCATTTTACCTCTGGTCACAGCTGAGGCCTAGGTGATTCAAAATTCTGTGGTGCTCAGCTCAAGGCAAGAAGACATCCCGGTTCCTTGAGAACCAGGCAGTACTACAGAAGAGAAGGGTTTCACCTGGAGAGGAACAATCCCTTATGAGCTCAGTCCATCACCCTTATGGGGGGACATGCTCTCCTTTCTGCCCTCATCAGCATGAGATTTGCATCATCATAAGACCAAACATAAACTCACGGCCCCCTAAGTCACCCCACACTCCTTCCCAGCATTGTGTGAACTTAGTAGATACTGGTTAATACGAAGAGGTCTTGGTCTTTGCCCAAGGCACTGACCTCCAGGCTCCCCATATACTTTGAAATTATGCAAATTTCTATTTCCTTTTTTCTTTAGTCCTCACTGTCCTCTTTCTAGGCAGCTGGAGGAAATCGCCTCCTCTAGGCTGTGCCATCTGTTGTGTGTGACTGCATTCTATGAGATTCACACAATGGCAG
This sequence comes from Petromus typicus, assembly GCA_004026965.1. Classification (NCBI taxonomy): domain Eukaryota; kingdom Metazoa; phylum Chordata; class Mammalia; order Rodentia; family Petromuridae; genus Petromus; species Petromus typicus. Next base: position 19,823 of record PVIR01021009.1, on the reverse strand, counting down.
AACCACCTAGTGACATATTCCTCAGAATGCATCTCCATCAAGTGGCACCAACTCTTCCTTCTTTCCAGGGAGGAGCAAGCCCGGGCACCTCACTGAAACCCAGAACTTATCCCTTGTCTTATCTCTTTTCCCTGCTTTAGTTTTCCTCATTTTGGTCATCACCACCCTATTCACAAAATTTTACTTATTTATTGCATTTGTCTCCCCCAGCTAGAATGTAAGTTTCAAGAGGGTGTGGATATTTTGGGTTGGGTTTCTTTATTGCTTCATCTGTAGAACCTAGAACAGTGTCTGGTACACAGAAAGTACCATAGGGTATTTATTACAAGTTTGTTGAATAAAGAAATAAATATTTACCAAATGAATTAATAAACAAAGAGTGTTTATGGCATTATATGTGATGCATTGTTCCTTGAGGGAGAGGGCTGCATTTTACTCAACTTTGCACACCAACCACTTCCCAGAATTAGCCAACTGTGTGTTCAGTAAATCCCCATAGAATAAATTCTCAGAACAAGGTGTACCTTTAACTGAAGCTTTCCTCTTCAGAGCTGAAAAAATAGAACGGAATTGTGGATGTGTTTTATCTCCCATGGAAAGAGCATAGGCCACAATGGCCAGTGTAAAGGTGTTCTGGGACTGGTGGGTGTTTTCAAGCAAGAAAGTGTCCGCTTTAGTCAGAGCAGTGTTGATTTTCTGGAAACGAGAGCAAAAAAACATTTCTTTGTGAAGTGTTGGCCATCAGCAGGCAGGCACAGCACTCTGACTGCACTACCCTGGGGCAGGCAAGAGGAAGGAAGGAATGAGGATGGAGGACGGAAGGGGATGATGGCCCAGCAAAGCAAGTCCTTCCGAGAAGGGCTAGAATGTGACCTCAGATGAGACAGTGGCTGTCCAGGTTGGGATCAGCTTTTGCCTCTGAATTCCCTCATTCCCTGCAGAGATTTTGGCTCTTAAATTCCTGGCTCCAACAGCAGGCCCAGGTTCCAGGAGGAAACAGAATCAACAACAGACACAGCTCTCATCCTTCCTCCTTGGCCTATCTGAGATGGGCTCGTGTGTTCCAGAGTCTTTACACTTAAAAACATAAAACCACAGACAGCAGAAAAACAGTCCATCTGCCAGAGGTCTTTCTGAGCCTATGAATCCCTGGGAAAAGAGTCCTTGTCACTTTTTTATCTTTATTGGTACATTAAATATACACATCATGATTGCACTCCATAATGGGGATTTGTACCAGTATAAGACACAACTTAATTCTCATTTTTTCCCATAGCCCTATTTTTTTAGGTTTTTTGAGACAGGGTCTTGCTTTGTAGTTCAGGCTGGCCCTGAGCTCAGCCTCCAACTCACATCACAGCAATCCTCCTGCCTCTGCTTCCCGAGTGCTGGGATTACAGGCGTGAGCCACCACGCCTGGCACTGTGGTATGTGGTACTGGTTGCTGCTGGGTGTGAGTTCCATGCCCAGTATTGTATGTGGTTACCGGGGAATCGAACCCGGGCCCTTGCACTTGCAAGACAGGCGCCGGAACCACTGAGCTAACTCCCTGGCCCCAAGAGTCCCTGTCACTTTGTGTTGAGGCCACTAGAAGAGTTCTGGTGATGAGTGTGTGGGGCAGGGAGAGCCTGGAGAAGGCCTGTGAATCCAGCCTGGCTCCCCTCCTCCCAACTCCCCCTGTGTCTTGTGCTCACACGACCACTGGTGCCAACTCGGTCAATAATTTTGTCTTTGGTGATAACACCAGTGTGTATGAAGCAAAGTCAAAGAATGGTTGTGCTTTGTGTGGCGAGTTCTGCAGATCCTTTTGGGTATTTCCATTTCAATTCTGTATCCTGGTTTGAAGCATGTGTCTACTTCTATTTTGCTTCAGAGAGGATACTCAGTCTTAGCGCAGGCACCTAGCTTGAGGTATCACCTTTGTGAGGCTTTGAAGCTTCTATTTCAGTTCATGTTGGTAGATTTTCACTCCTCAGTTTCCAAGCCAACAGAACAGCACAATGCAAAGGCTTGGACATGTGATTGTGTCTTGAGTACAAGTTTGCTACAGAAAGTCTCATGTAGCTGAATGCACAGATGGTGAGACTTACTAGAGATAAGAGAGGGAAGCTGCAGACCCTGGGTCACCTCTCATCACAGTTCTAGGTACTGTTTCAGCTTTATAATTTGGTAGTCTGTTGTTACACCGGACAATTAAATTCCCTGGACTCACAGGCATCAGTTTTCTCAGCTCTCAACAAGTAGGGGGATTAGGTGGTCTCTAATATCTATCATAGTTCCGAAAGCCTTGATTCTGGTGTTAAAGTTGCTTTCAAGCAAAGTGAAAAGAAGTTTTGGAAGCTAAGAGTCTTAGTTGGCTGCCTCTCTGGCATAAGCGCCAGCAATAGATGAGTGCTACCCAAAGAAAATGCTTTCTTACCGCCAGGGGGCAGATATCAAAAGCCTTTCGGATCCCAATCACTGAAAAGGCTGTCAGGTATAAGGTTTTCTCTCGGGTTTCAGCAGGCGAGGTACCCTAACAAAAACAAAATGGTGTCTTTAAAGCAAAAGGATCCATTTCTAATCTCCATTTTGAGCCTGTCTCCACTCTTTCCTTTCACGCGCTTCAGAGGGCTGCTCACCATTTCTCCACAAGCTCTGAGTCTTACTTTAGTGGCTTCTCCTGCCCTGGGAGATCCCTGCACACACCTTCTCACCCACTTCATGCTTTTTAAAAAATCATATTCAAATTCATCCCTTTCGTCAAGACCCTGTTAACCTCCTCCACGAAGCACTATTTGGTCTCTGTTCTGCTATATTTTTAAGACTTACAGCGTAGGCAAAGTTTTCTTTTTTTTTAACCTACATAGCTTTATTTCGTGCCACTCACTATCTAGTCTTATGCTCCTAGTTTTTTGAATGAACCACATTCTCTCTTTCCAATTCAAAATGCCAAGCACATTAGGAATATAAGAAAATGCTCATCATCAACATGACTAATCATCAGGAAATTGCAAACTAAAACCACAGTGAGATATTACCTTCCATCTGTTAGGATGGTTACTACCAAAAATATAAGATGTAAGTGTTGGCAAGGCTACATTAAGAGAAAACCCTTGCCTACAACTGACAGAAATGTAAATTAGTTAAACTATTAGGGAAAGCAGTATGGAAGTTCCTTTAAAAATTGAAAAAAAAATAACTGTCCTATATCTCATCATGGGGAGATACCCAAAAGAAAAGAAATCAGGATCTCAAGGATATCTCTTGTCATTCAATGAAGCACTATTCACAGTAGTCAAGATATCAAGTCATTTACGGTGAGCTTGGGGACTTGGTACATATACATAATATATACTCAGTGTTTTTCCTCTCTCTTTTTTATGTTTTTCATTCCTTATTCTTTCATTCTTCCTTGTTCCTTCCAACTCCTGGTCCCCCTCCCATTTGCAAAAGTTCTATTTATATAATTTTCCCCTTCAATTCTTTTTTTTCCACCCTATTTTCTTTTCTTTATCTCCCCTCTTTTCATCCATATGAAAAAGATTTCCTTTCTTCTTCCTCTTTCTCTATCTTCTACTTTATTTTTCTTTCTTTCTCTACACACACACACACACACACACACACACACACACACACACCTTTTAATTTCTCATATAAGAGAAACAATGTGATTTTTAAGCTTGTGTGCCTGACTTATTTCACTTGGTACTATGGTCATGTAGTCCTGTTGCCCTGTTTCTTATGAGAATTCTGATTAGCAACAAAGTATTCGTATGAGACACACAGGCAGTCCAGAGGTCACTTAGCCTGATGTGAAAGGAATCTGACTTTCTAGGGAGTAGAGTGGTATCTTGGAACAATATTGTATTTGCACTCTAATTCAAGTTTGTCCTGATCACAGAAGACCCTTTAATGCCTTTTAGTAAATTGGCCCCAACTTCTCTTGCTAATAGGATGTAGCTAGGATCCTACCTTTCATGGCTACACCGTGGGCATTTGACCTGATAGCAGGCGATGGCCTTTAGGTACAGATTCTATACTAAGAGCAGATGGATAAATTAGTACACTTATTCTGAGATCTCTGAAATTTATCGTCCGTGAGGCATAAGCACCTGGTATACCAGATGTCTAGGTCATCACGTATGTGGCGTCTAGTGCATTGCCTGAGATCTCTCCTGATCAGGGAGTACGAGAAGGCCTCTGGGCTCTGCTTGTTCACAGAGTATTTCTTGGTAGATTACATCTATTTCCCCCTCTTCTCTTTCTTTTTTCCATAATAGGGTGAGATGCAAGCTTATATATAAAGCAATTGCTAATTTCAACATTTGGTTTCCTTACCTGTAATTTCAGTGGTTGGTATTGGGAATTTTCCTTGAAAGACCCATTTTCTAATTGGCAGTTCTCAACCAGCCATGATAAAGTGTTGCAAATTGAATGTTGGTTCTGCTCTACATATATATTTACTTGTCCAAGTACTCTTAAAGCAAAAGCTGTTAACCTTTAAGACAATCAAATGAATACTTAGTATATTGAGATTCTTTTGACTTTCAACATGGAGGATATTTTAATTCATACATTTTTATCCTTTAAAAATAAAAATTTAAAACATACAATTCTATAGTAAATCGGCATTTTATCAGGTGATGAGGGAAGATGTTAGAAAGATCTCTGAAATATTCAGTCAGCAAATGTGACAGCACATCTGTGATTACAACACAGTGAGCACATAAGTAAAAACTGATCCCTGGGGACAAAATAGTTACTTTAAAGTTAAAGATAACAGGTGAAACAAATAGTTTTGAGTGAAGGCACAGATCCGTAAATGCAAGACATGGAAGGGTAAAATCACAAAATTCTAGATGGTAAAATTTGTACAATGGGGGCTACTGGCTCCCTATTGCCTTTCCTAGCACCCTGGGAACATTCACCTTATTTCTTACCCCCAAGCTCTGCCACTTACAGAACTTGCTGCCTCTCAATGCGAATATTTTGACAAAGAGCAATTTCAGTCTCTCCTGTATCTGTCACAGAGGACCAGAGGAGGTGGAATTCACGCTCTGCCCCTCAAACACCTCTTCCTTCTCTCACTCCCCCAAACCTTCACGCTGAACATCTCAGAGCCTGAAGACTCAGTGTTTGCCTCCTCCATTCCTTACCCTTACTTTGAACTTTGGTTTAATTTTTGCTTCCATCAGCTGTTTAAAAAAAGATTTTAAGTGCTTTTCAGAAGGAGGGAAATCTTTATATAATTCAAAAATCCAGAAGCATGAGGGGCCGGGGAGTTAGCTCAGTGGTTCCGGCGCCTGTCTTGCAAGCGCAAGGGCCCGGGTTCGATTCCCCGGTAACCACATACCATACTGGGTGTGGAGACTCACGCCCAGCAGCAACCAGTACCACATACCACAGTGCCGGGCATGGTGGCTCACGCCTGTAATCCCAGCACTCAGGAGGCAGAGGCAGGAGGATTGCTGTGATGTGAGTTTGAGGCTGAGCCAGGGCCAGCCTGAACCACAAAGCGAGACCCTGTCTCAAAAAACCTAAAAAAAGAAAAAAAAATCCAGAAGCATTAAAGGTATAAAATCATAAATCTCCTTCCTGCCCACATCCTCCTGTACTTCCCAGTAGGCAGCTAGCAGTGTTTCCGGTGTCCTTCCGAAGAGTGAGCCTAGGAACACAAGCCTACTGTCCACCTTTCCATTCCAGCTCTCAAGACAGCATTTATTTTGTTCTGTAGTTGGCTTTTTCTATAGGTTTATCTTAACATATATTGATATAACATATAATCATTTACAAATGATTTCACATATTAAATTACAGTATTTTGGGGCAAATGCACACATCTAGCTATTTACCCACCCATGGACCTCTAGTAAGTTCTAGTTCTAAAAACTCACAGTAGAAAAGAATTTTTAAAGTCAGTTTGAAGAGAAATATGGCAAAATACAATAAAAATGAAAATATGCATTTATTATGGTCCAGCAATTCTATCTCCAGGGATGTACCATAGAGAGACTCATATGTGTGCACTAAAGTACATATAAAGATGTTTATTACAGCATTGTTTCTAGTAGTAAAAACTGGAAGTAATTGTCAATCAGATAAGAGTGGGTAAAATATGTATGCTATGTATATGTTTGCAATTATGTAGGGCCAGTAATGTGATTCAGTGGTTCCAGCACCTGCCTTGCAAGTACAAGGTCTTAAGTTCAAATCCTGGTACCAGAAAAGAAGTTATATAACATGGCAAGAATAAGGAATGAACTATCACTATACATATTGCTAGAGCTAAATAATTCAATAGCAAGGGGGAAAAGGCAAGTTGCAGAATGATAACTGTGGTTTGATACAAGTTATGGTTCCTGGCTAAGTGCTTTCCATGTGGTCTTGCCTAGCCTCTTGCTGCAACTTGTGGTAGGGTTTCCAGTTGGTGTCAACGCCGGCCCCATTTCTGCACTCTGGAGGTATCCTTTGTTGGCAGGTTCCAGGTCTTATGTGTCTTTTAAAAATGTGTCACTTACACGTGATGAGACCTAAACCTCAGGTACACTTGTGGCACTTGATGACTAACTAGACACAGAGCCAGTGTGAAAGGGAGGGGTCAAAAACCTCCTGACGACTGTGACTTGATCAGTGGGGGACTAGGTGCATCACTATGCGTGATAAGGGACAAAGGAGACAAGTGAGTTTGAGAAAGAAAAGAATGAATCCAGAACCAATCGCATTTGACAGACTTTAGCTCCAAACCTTTAGAAATGTGGATTTGCAGCTTAGGAAAGATAATCAGGTCTAGAGATGTTGATCAGGGCATCACTGGAATAAAAGTGATAGACATTACAGGCAAAGATGAGATCGTACAAGGAGAGATTACGAAAAATAAGGGACCCACAGATAAAGTCTTGTGGACTCTCAGTAATTGAAGGGGGAAATATAAAGCTAAATTATTGTAGGTGGTAAGCATCTTAAATGTGTTTCATAGAGTGGAACTTGAAAAGCACCTGGCGTATTGTGTTTTTATTAAGTGCTTCTGTCAAAGTACGATTGTATGCTTCTGAAAGTAGAGTGCATAATCAGATTTATGGAGATTATGCCTATTGAATAAATACGTATTGAGTACCAGGCATGTATTGGGCACTAGGAATATTGGGAATGGCCTATGTGGAGCTTAGAGTCTACTGGAGGAAGTAGATATTAAGTGAAATAAAAAAAAATATTGGTAATAAACACTAAAGAGTAAAGAAACACAGGGAGAAAAATACAAAGTTTCAGGATAGGAGTTGGTTGCAATTTTAGATAGAATAACAGAGCAGGAGCCTTGTGAAGATGACTTCTGCTAGAGACATGAAGAAAATAGGAAACCGACACCCAGGCATGAGTCGAACAGACAGGAAATAGCACACAGACCTGAGGTGGCTACACGCCTAAGTGTGTATGAGGAGTGGTAAAGTGGTCTTGGAGTGTAGCAGAGGCAGTGAGACGTGGACAGATCATCAGAACTTCATAAACCTCAACAAGAGAGATTGGTTTTTGCCCTGGGCCACTGGCAAGCTCCCAAATGGTTCTGAGTGTTGTGACCTAATTTACATTTTAGAAGGGTCACGTGAGCTGCTACGTTGATTACACGTAAGAGGATCAAAGTCTGCATTCAGAAGACTACAGAGGCTAATGAGATAATCCAGAGAGGAAGCTGGTGACAGAGCTGAGATGGTGAGAAATAGACAGATTCAAGATGTATTGTGCAGCATGTTTGTTGGGTCTGATGTGGGTTGTACGATGAAGAACAAGTAACCTTTTAGTCTGAGCTATGGAGGAATGGAATTTGCACTCCAGTTGGTATTCTTCACTTAGTGAATCAACTATTATGTGAAAATACAAATTAAGACCTGCTACTTACCAAGTGCTGCCACTGCCACTCTTCCACATGCTGTAAGAGTAATCGGCGTTTCTGTAGGACATGATGCTCACCATTCCTATGAGACACCAGAAGGACAGTGTCTTATTGACCTCCATTTTTATGCACAGGGCTACACTGGGCCCAGGGGGCAGTAAACTTCCTTTGCCGTTGGGCAGGAAGCACATGCTCTGTGGCCAACACTGAACTTCTGAAAGGAAGCATATGCATTGCTTGAACTGGGAATTACTGAGCAGAACATTCTGATCTCATTCAAAGGAGAAAAAAGTGCTCTGTAGAGTTTGGAATGCAGGTGTCTTGTCCCTCATCCAGGCATTTTGATAAGTAAAGCCAAAATGTTACAGAAATAGTACACAGATTTATTCACATAGTTGAGTTCATCTCTGATTCTTTTTGGCTAAAATGCTTTTACAATTACAACTTACATATTAGTTTAAAATGACTATATTGTTACGTAAAATAGATTTTTTTTTTACCTTCTTTTATTTTTTTCTGCAGGTACTGTTTTTTAGTTAATGAATGAGGATAAAAAATGTTCCAGTGATTTCCTGCCTCCAGATAGTGAAAGACATAGAACACCGGGACAATGCTCATCAGCTCTGCCTCCGCGTTTCCCCTGGGCAGGTGGGTTAGGATGTCCATGCCTTCTTGACTCAGGACAGCAGACAGGACCTCACCTATAAGCAGCCCTGAAACAAGAAGATGAAGTAGACACAACCACCTCCCATCAACTGACAAGAGTACATTCTAAAGAGAAGAACAAGCATTTCTATCTTTCCTTTTACTTGTTTTTCAGAAATGGGTGAGAAAAAGGATTTGGCTTGGAACATAAATTTATAAGAAGCAAAATGAAGACTGAAGCGATATTTATATAGTACCGTAGATTGTGATATATTTTGGGAGATGATGAGATCACAAGGGCTTTCTCCACCTGAGTGGGCTTAAAGATCTCATCAAAGAAGTGTGAGGGGGCTTTGACCCTCCCATCGTCCTGGTCTTCCACTGCCTGCCTTGAGGGTGCAGCAACAAGACACCAGTTGGGAAGTGTAGCACAGCCTTGGCAGATGTCAGACTACTTTAGCACTTAGAGTTTGGACTTCCCAACTTCTAGAAAGGTGAGAAATAAATGTCTGTACTTTAGAAATTACCCACTCCTAAGTATTTCATTATAACAGCATAACTAGAATAAGACAACCTTTCACTAGGACCTTTCTAGTGTTGTGTTCTTGGGGCCAATGCAGGCATAAGAGCCTTCTTTGGAGCTAAGAACATGGAAAATTCTTTAAGTCTAGAAGCAGTTACACCCTTTCTTTCTTTTTTTTTTTTTTTTTTTTTTTTTTTTAGGTTTTTTGGAGACAGGGTTTCGCTTTGTGGTTCAGGCTGGCCCTGAGCTCAGCCTCCAACTCACATCACAATCCTCCTGCCTCTGCCTCCCGAGTGTTGAGATTACAGGCATGAGCCACCACGCCCGGCACTGTGGTATGTGGTACTGGTTGCTGCTGGGTGTGGGTCTCCACACCCAGTATTGTTATGTGGTTACCGGGGAATCGAACCCGGGTCGTTGCGCTTGCGAGACAGGCGCCGGAACCACTGAGCTAACTCCGCGGCCCTGCACCCTTTCTTTTGGAGAAGTCTTTGGCCAATGACTGTCTTCAATCTCCCTCCTGGGAGAATTAATTTTCATTTCAGTCAGGCAAGTGGAAGGATAGAGGGAAAAGTGATCAAGTATCTGTAGGAGAAAAAATGGATACTTTGAAAGGAGATTGGTGTGTGTAGGAAATCAAATAGATAGGAACAGACTAATGTAATCAAGTCGGGTGTCGTGGTACCTGCCTGTAATCTGAGCATTCTCACAGGCTGGGGCAGAAGGATAACAAGTATGAGCCCAACATGGGCAAGTTAAAGACTTAGACTATCATGAATACTGTACGCTGGGAGGCTGCAGCAGAAGGGTCACAAGTTCAAACTCAGCCTGGGCAACTTAGCAAGATGCTCTCTTATGGAGAAATAAAGGATAGGGCTATCGCTCAGTGTGAAGGCCCTGTGTTTATTCCCAGTGCTACATTCACACACATGTGCACACAAACATGCACACAGTGAAAAAAGTAGTAAAAACAAAATTTGTCAGTTTACCTTTTACACTCAAAATCCTTTTGACATTTGTTTTTGGGACCATATCTAATGGTATCCTGTATGGGAACTCCTTTCGTCTGCTAACAACACCTGTAATTTTAAAGATTATTAGAATTACACACAGTATTTTGGGAAAGAGACTATTTGTAGACTTTACATAATATATCTACTGCCAAAGAATTTTTGAAATGAAAAAGATTCTTTTACAATAAATATTAAAATTTCAAAGAAAGAAAAATCAAATATTTTTAAAAAATCAAACTCTAGGCTTATAAAATCTCTCTAAACAAAACCTTAAACTTGCCTGTAAGATTGGTCATAACAAAACATGAAAGAAATAGTTTATATTAATTTTATCCACCAGTACAAAGATAGCGTGGCTTTTTATCCAAAGGGAAAAATGTGTTCCTGGAAATTAAATCTAAAAATAGCTAACATGTAATTTCCTAGTCAAGGTTATTCGAACACTAGCTCCACTGGGAAGATTTGAAATTCTTCCCACCTTCCCCTCCTCATCCAATTCAGAGATGTTTCCTATATGCCTTTGACAACAGTTTCAGCACACTGGAATCAGAGACTTTTTCTGTTATAATCAGTCACTATCTTTCCATCAGAAAATGCTAACATTTATTATTGTACTAATGGAATACCCAGCCTTGAGCTCTTTAATGCATTATTCCATTAGATCCACACATCACTCCTGTATGCTGGGTTTATTTTTATTACTTTATTTTTATAGTTGAGGAAATTTGGCTTAGAAAGTAACTTGTACAAGGTCACAGAACTAGTACAGGTGGAAGCCTGATCTAAGCTAAGGAGGTTTTACCAGAATCCACTGCTGTCACCATCAAGAGAACCCACCTCCCACTGATTCAGTAAGAAAGCTCTTTCAGGGAGGAATCAACTCCTACTCAAGTTGTAGTTCCAGCGCTGAGCATAGTCCTTGGCACATGGAAGACGCTAATACAGTGAGTGACAGCTTGTAATTTAACAGACAAGTCAAACATGCAGGAATGTTCTCATGAAACTTCTTTCTCCACAAACTCTTGATAAATGCAGAAGATTTTGAATATGGCAGTATGGTTGACAGAGCATGGAGTTCAGAAAGAATTTGCAATGTACAGGACACTGAGCAAGACACAGCATTTCTGTGCCTTGGTTTTTCCACTAGTTAAGGTGGGAGTAATAATGTTTTCCTCAAAGTGTTTCTGTAAGGAAAAGAATAATATGGACAAAGAGCCTGGCATACAGTTCCTTGTACTTGTTACTAAGAGACTGTGTGTGAATGCCTAACTTGGATTCTTCACCACTTTCTCCACTGATAGTAACTCTTTAATATTTTTCACTGGGAACTCCACTCCTAGATGGAAAGCTAGCCAAGAAAGTCAAAACCAAGAAAGTCAACTCTTGGGCCGGGGAGTTAGCTCAGTGGTTCCGGTGTCTGTCTTGCAAGCGCAAGGACCAGGGTTCGATCCCCCATAACCAAATACCATACTGGGCATGGAGACTCACGCCCAGCAGCAACCAGTACCACATACCACAGTGCCAGGCATGGTGTCTCACCCCTGCAATCCCAGCACTAGGGAGGCAGAGGCAGGAGGATTGCTGTGATGTGAGTTTGAGGCTGAGCTCAGGGCCAGCATGAACCACAAAGCAAGACCCTGTCTCAAAAAACCAAAAAAAAAGAAAAAAAGGAAAGTCAACTCTCCTCATCAGAGATCATGACAAAAGATCTATCCATTACAAAGGCAGATTCCAGGGAGATGAAAACATACAAAAACTAAATCTATAAAGTCAATAGAATAACAAATCCAGCAATGTCTTTGTGAACTAAAGGCAGACTAGGATTTATTAAAGATTATCCCTCAAAAGCACAGGGTGCCATGAACATGACTATATCAGAATGATGAATATGACTATTTCAGAAGAAAGAATTCCTGTTTAAAATCCAGGAAAGGGTGTTGTTGCTCAAAGAAGTACATCAGAGACAAAACTATTAACATGTACACAAGAAAATTCAAATGGAAAATAGAAGAAGTTCAGAAGACATGAATAGGCAATTGACTGATGAACCCAAACATCCAACGACTATATGAAGAAATGCTTAAAATGCTAGTGTATAGAATGACCCAAATTAAAACGAGGATGAAATACCACTTTATACCCATAAAACATGGCATATTTTAGAGTAGTGAGAAATAGCAAGTGCTGGGTGGGGTGTGGAGAAGAGAACCTTCATACACTTCTGGAGGAAGTACAAATAGTGTAGACATTTGGAAGAATGACATGGTAGAAATGAACAATGCTAAGTATATGTATACCTTTGGGCCAACCATCCCACTCCTGGAAATGCAGTCCAGATAAATGCTAATCCAGCTTTTTCAAGACTGTCTGTCTGGGGGCCAGGGATTTAGCTTAGTAGTGCCGGTGCCTGTCTTGCAAGCACAAGAGCCCAGGTTCGATCCCCCCAAACCACATACAATACTGGGCGTGGAGACTCACACACAGCAGCAATCAGTACCACATACCACAGTGTCGGGCGTGGTGGCTCATGCCTGTAATCCCAGCACTTGGGAGGCAGAGGCAGGAGGATTGCTGTGATGTGAGTTTGAAGCTGAGCTCAGGGCCAGCCTGAACTATGAAGCAAGACCCTGTCTTAAAAAAAAAAAAGATTGTCTGTCTGCCTATCTGTCAGTCTCCATATATATTTTCTTTTCTACACTGTTATTAAATGACAATGATGAATCTGTTCTTAGATGAACAGGTAGCTGCTGCTGCTCAGACCACACCAGAGGCTCGTGGAAACAGACTAGGCAAGTAGGGTCCGGGCCTACAACTTTCCTGCTGCTACTGAGACCACGCCAGAGGCCAGTGAAGACAGACTGAGTAAGTAAGGCATGGCAGAAGAATGGAGCTGGGTGCAGAACAGCAGTGCTCATCCCCCAGATGCAACACAATATCACTGAAAGGAATGAGAATGATTTGATGTGACACTAAAGGAAATTTTAACCATTTAACAAGAACTACAGCAGTCTGTCCTGTGGTACTGAAAAGAAAATAATTGTTCCTGGAGTAATTTTAAACTTCACAAGTAGATACCATCTACATGTAGCTAGACTTTGATTCAATACTCTCATGTTTGTAAAGTTTTAGCTTTGAAAAGATTCAGAGTATTTCAGTTGAAAGAGAAGCAGAAAAGGTGGACACAACAAGGAATAGTTTGCGATTAATTAGAATTACTCTGTTTTCTAACAATGCATGTTAAATAACCATGTAAATTAGGTGTTTATTGGATTGATGGTTTATAATAAAATATTATAAATTATCTTCATAGTGGATAGATTCAAGAAGTGGATATTTCTGATTCTACACATCTAACATTAAAAAAGAATAATGTTTTACATTGCATATACACTTAATTTGCAGAACAAGAAGTCAATATATAAAATACAAAATCAGTTTCCTACCATAAATTCCCCTTGGGTCCAGAGTAACACCAGCAAAACTTTCTCTTTTGACCCCTTCTGGCTAAAGTAAAGACAAAAGACATTCAGTTAAGAAAATAATTAAATTTGTAGGAACTGAATTTCTTGGGTCAGCTTTTTTAGACTGCTTTGCCAATTTAAAAAATGCTGTTGTTTTGGTAAGACAAACTAGATAGCAATACTTACATGTATCTTAATTATAAGATTTCTCTGGCTATTTGCATATCAATCTGAGCATTTATTTACATACAAGTTATTATGTGCTAGGTAGGTACTTTGTCTAAATGCTTTGCATATGCTACCTCTTAACCTTCTGAAAACCCTTTAAAGGAGTGTCTATAATTACTCCATTTGAAAAATGCGAAAACTGACACAGGCAAGAAGTAACTTATCCAGTATCTCATTGCCAAAGCCAAACAGCTTGCTCTAGTCTGTGCGTGAAACCACAGTGCAAATGTGTAGGAATGTGCTCTGTGCAGAGGAAATCAACAGAGGTTTATGAACATGAATTTCATAGGAGAAAGCAACTCAGGAGGAAGACTTAAGAAGACCTAATCTACCCATGCTACCATTGGCAAGAACAAGGTCTTGTTTTAAATTAACACTATTTAACACTATATTTATAAATATAAAGCATAATTATATAAGAACCTTAATCTTTGTGGCTTTATTTAAAAGAGAAGAGACAAATTCTTTGAACGTATAAAAAAAATCTTAACATTCATAATATGAAAATATTCAGCAAACTGTGAAGTCAATAATATCTAACAAATGCCCTTTTATTTTTTTGCCTTTTCTGGCCCACTTACTTATAAATGGAAAGTTTTCTAGACTGTAAATTCTTTAAATACAACAGTTGTTTCTTGTATACTGCTCTATCTTCAGTATTGGCATACATATTTCAAGACACAGTCTGGATTTGTCTTGAGTGAGTGTGAGGAAACCAGGAGACATGTACCAAATTGTCAAAATTGGAAATCTCTGGGTGTAGGGATTGTTGATGACTTTTTCCTATATGGTTTCTTAGTACTCATATTTTCTATTATAAGCTAGTATTCTTGTTTTATTTAAAATCTTTAAGCATAATTTCTGACTTTTTAACTTAAAAATATCACACCTTCCAAACTTAAAGACCCAGTTCAGAAATGGGCATCTGAAATGAACAGACATTTCTCAAATTAAGAAATTAAAGCAGCAACTGAACATATGAAAAATGATCAATATTGCTGGTCATTCGAGACACAAATAAAAACAACACTGAGATTTCACCTCACTCCACAAAGAATGCAACTCTCAATAAATCAGCTAACAACAAATGCTGGTGGGGCTGTGGGGAGAAAGGAACCCTTCTCCACTGTTGGTGAGAATGGTGAAACGACTGTGGAAATCAGTGTGGAGATTCCTCAAAAAACTAGGATTAGGGTCCCCTTTGACTCTGCTACTTTCCTGCTAGTGATTTTTTTTAAACAGAACTAAAAGAAGCACCACAACAACATGTGTGCACTCATGTTTATAGCAGCACAGTTTGTAATAGCTAAAACTCAGAAACAGTCCAAAGACAGGTGACTGTATAAAGATGTGGGTTTAAAAAAAAAAAAATACAATAGAGTGCTATGCAGCCTTAAAGAAAGATAAACCTGAGACATTTATAGCTAAATAGATTCACCTTGAGGCCATACTTGTAAGGAAAATAAATAGCACACACATGTATAAATGCCATATTGTCTTCCCAGTGCGAGAAACTGGAGATGTAAGTGAAGACCAAAATGTATAATATGTGAAATAGAAAGAAAATGTTCAGGGCTGGGGAGTTAGCTCAGTGGTTCTGGCGCCTGTCTTCCAAACGCAAGGACCTGGGTTTGATCTCTGGTAACCACATATCGTACTGGGCATGGAGACTCACCCCAGCAGCAACCAGTACCACATACCACAGTGCCGGGCGTGGTGGCTCACACCTGTAATCCCAGCACTCGGGAGGCAGAGGCAGGAGGATTGCTGTGATGTGAGTTGGAGGCTGAGCTCAGGGCCAGCCTGAACCACAAAGCGAGACTCTGTCTAAAAAAAAAAAAAAAAAAACCTAAAAAAAAAAAGAAAATGTTCAAAGGGGAAGGGTAACAGGTGGTGGAGGACAAAGGAAAGAAGGGAAAAAAACCAAATGGGAGTAGGAAGGAAAAAACAAAAGATATTTAAAGAGCAAGAAGGATAAAAGGAAGGCAGAGGAATGAGGAAAAATGAGAATCAAGACATATTGTGTGCAAGTACAAATTCTCAATGATGAATGTGATAATAAGTTCCACAGAAAGTGTACCAACAAACTCAATAAATTAAAAAAAAATAAAAAAACTGGAAACTTCATTTGACTCCCCCCAAATTTTCTGACTTTTTAAGTACAAGAGTAGTACAGAAAAACCTCTGTGATAATCTCCAAATTCTTCTGTTGTTAGTATTTAGTTATATTTACATTATCATTTATCTCCCTTCCTTCTCCCCACCCCAATCATTCAAACATAAGTTGTTAATGACTTTTTTTCTGGAAAAAAACCAAAAAAAACCAAAAAACCATGATTTTTTAAAAAAAGAAATGTATTTTTCTTACCACTACTCGTAATGTTTTTACTAAGATTTCTCTTCCAAAGGAAGTCTCCAGGGTAAAGTTGATGTTATGGAGGCCAATTTCCAGAGGAAGCACGCTGAAGGTCACCCAATGGCTGGAGGAACCCTCCACTCGCTGACGCACACATTTGGAAGACTTTGTCCCCTGAGGGCCAATGGCAGGGTTTCCCGATGTGCAGATACCCTCCGCGGCGGACACTTTCACACAGAACTGAAATATTGCAAGCAAAGATTCACATCAAAATTCTTGCTTGCATGAGTCAGACCTGTTATGGTGAAAACTCTTTATGTCAGAGAAAGTTTATCCTGAATGATACTCGTCTGGACACAAGCTGTGCCCTGCTGCTTTACCGAAGTTAAAGTTACCCCTTAGGTTGTACCGTGGGAGGGAGCTGGGTTCAGATTAAGCACAAGAGTCGCGGCAGAGCTCAGCAATGCGAAGAAATGTCTAAGAGACTCAGCCCTGACTCACAGACGTCCTCCTTTTCATTGACTCTGCACAAATTAGATGTAAACTACTATTATTCTTTTTTCATGCTATTGTGAGAACACTTGTTACAGTATTTCTGCATATTGGTGTGTTAGTGAGAATCTCAGGGTCGAGTATTCGGTCTTATGCATCTTGTATCTTTTTCTTTAAGGTTTTTTGAGACAGGGTCTTGCTTTGTGGTTCAGGCTGAGCTCAGCCTCCAACTCACATCACAGCAATCCTCCTGCCTCTGCCTCCCGAGTGCTGGGATTACAGGCGTGAGCCACTGTGGAATGTGGTCCTGATTGCTGCTGGGGTGAGTCTCCACCTGGCATCCAGTATTGTTATGTGGTTACCAGGGATCGAACCAGGTCCTTGCGCTTGCAAGACAGGCACTGGAACCACTGAGCTATATCCCCGGCCCTCACATCTTGTATCTTTGAGTTCAGCCTCTGACATCAACTAAATAACAGTTTGATGAAAGACTGAAAACTACATATGTTAGCCCATTCAAAGCTCTACCTACTATGTTCTCAACTTTAGTTTTCCAATCTTATGAGCTTCCTACTTGTGTCTCGTTTTGAAACTCAACTCTGGCTCTTGAGAACTGTAGATTCACATCTTGTCTTTCTTTAGTAACCATGCCTTTGGAATAGGTTGTACAGCCTCTCCAATCTGCCAAATTGTTATATTATAATGGGAATAGTATTATGGATAAAGTAGTGAATATATTAATCTTTCCTCCAAAATCTGGTGAACTGACAGAATCAAGAACTGTGTCTAAAAGAACAAATCCATAAAAGCTGGAATAACTCAAGCCGATGAAGAAGAGAGAACATCAACATCTGTCTTACTTTTCTCATTGTTGAGACAAAATCCCTGACACTCAAAGCTAAAGGAGGAAAGCCTTATTTAGCTTACAGTTTGCAGAGCTTTCGTTCATCCAGGCACCTCTGAAATGACTCATTAGGTTCTGGGGGGACACCTAGACACAACAGTTAACAACGTATTTTTGGAAATTTCTAAATTCCTACTTAACCACCTTCTCAGGTAACAATACCCAACGTGAGTGGGACAGGAGCTAAAGAAGACTCTGGTTACCTGAGGCCAATGACTCCCTCAGTATAACAGGGGCAGAGTAGGAAGGGTAGGTCCTAGTAGTCTGTGAGGTAAGGCAGGAGGATTGCAAGTTTGAGCCTTGCATGGATAATTTAGCTATAACTAATCTCAAAATAAAAACTAAAGATCTGGGCATGTAGCTTGGTGTGAAAGCATTGAGTTCAGTTTCCAGGAACATACACATGCACACACATACAGAGGGTCATTTGATAAAACTCATTTACAAAGTTAAATATAAGTAGCAGGTTAAAGAAGACAACTACGTGTGTGTGTGTGTGTGTGTGTGTGTGTGTGTGTGTGTATGGTGAAAGAGTAAAAGTCATAAAACATGAAACATTCCTATAAACAATAATAAGTATTAATATTTATGAACTACTGTCTATAAGTCAGGCATTATATATAAATGAATTTGCTCCTTTAACCTTCAACAATGAGGTATATACTATCATTCCATTTTTCAGATGGGAAGGCTAAATAACCTACCCTTGGCAAAAAACAACTCAATGAGAAGCTAGGGAAAAGGTGTGAAAGTAGTATACTGGATGTCAAAGTTAGTAGTACATGAAAGAAGTACACATGGCTGTAGACAAATAAAAAAAGTCTTGGCCTTGTAATAAAATAAAAGTACTAGTGACAGGCCTTTTTCCTCCATTATATCAATAAAATATTATTATGTATTTATTATTTTAATATTACTTATTATTTATAAATAATACATAGTGCTGTCTTCTGTGTTTCACATGTCATGCAGTTGAATTTGTCGTGCCAGGATTGCATATTACTGTGTAGTTTGCTTTTCGAGAACACTATGACATTTTTGAGCTTTAATCAAAATGATACATTTATTCCCTTATTTAGTCCACTCATTTCAACTGATAGTATTCATTTTATGAGTAAAACTGATTTTAAAACTTATAAGAGCATTAGGGATCTTACCCACATAAGTTGATAAGAATGTTAGTTGATGTAGTTCTTCCACAAGCCAATTATGTAACACTTATTAAAAAATTAACTGTTAACGCCTTTTAAAACAGATATTCTACTTTAAGACAAAACATCTGTGCTACAGAAATACTCATATGTATTAAGGAAGATTGTATCTAGAAGTAGGCTTTCCAAAGATAATTATAATAGTGGAAACTTGGAAATATGTGAGTGTCTTTAATAGAAACATGTTTAAATATAATACATTCCATATGTCAATTATTATGCAGCTGTGATAGTAATAAAAAACCTTTGTATAGTTACAGATACTAAAATATGATCCTAACTTTTTTCTAGAAGCTTTAAAATTTTTATTTTAATATAATACATGTAGATATTAATAAAGCAAATATAAAAGTCATTCTATAAAAAAATAAGTTTTCATACAAGAACACAATAATTACTGAGAAAAATTATAAATTATACCTCAGGAAAATTTAAAAGATGCTTTGGAAAAGACATTTTCAAAGGATGAAATTACTAGGTCATGACTGAAAGAAATTGTTTTCAAAGATTTTTGATGAAGGATTATTATATAAACCTTAGGTAATAGCTCCACAACTTAACAGAGAACTTAGAAAACTCACAAGCACGTACTTCCCCAAAGAGGATATGCAAACGGAAAATAAGCACAAAAACATTTGAAATCATTAGACTTTATATAAATGAAAATTAAAAATAAAATGTAATACTGCCACAAGACTAATAGAATAGAAAGATTTAAAAACTATAAAATCAAGTTCTGATAATATACAGATAAATGCTTGTTTATTTTTTGCTGAGGGAACATACAATGATACAATTCCACTAGCAAGAGTTTTGCAAACCAGTATTGCTCCATGAGTCAATTATCCCAGAGAAATTAAAATTTTAATATGCATGAAAATATATAAATAAATGTTCACAAGAATTTTGTTCAGGGCCAGGGAGTTAGCTTAGTGGTTCTGGCACCTGTCTTGCAAGCACAAGGAGCCGGGTTCGATCCCGGGTAACCACATACCATACTGGACGTGGAGACTCACGCCCAGCAGCAACCAGTACCACATACCACAGTGCCGGGCGTGGTGGCTCATGCCTGTAATCCCAGCACTCGGGAGGCAGAGGCAGGAGGATTGCTGTGATGTGAGTT
>PVIR01021008.1:0-29931 GCA_004026965.1 Petromus typicus | reverse complement strand
CAGCGTCCACAAGGCAGGCCCAAGATCCACACAACAGAGCCTAGCTCTCAACTCCTCCCCTTGGACTTCGTTCATCACTCAAGTTCTAGCCATTGCCTTCGACAATCTTCCCTGGCTCTCTTGGCATAATTACTCACTTCTCTTAAGAACTCCTGATTTGGCTCAGTGCTCAGCCTGGAACTCCCAGAAAAAGATATGATCTGGTGGAAGGGGCAAGTGAGAAAGGAAGAGAAAACAGGAGTCCAGCAAACTGACTCTTAACTGGCCCTTTTCTCATCACTGTGAACTTTTAAACCAAGTTCCAGCTCCAGAAAGCCAAGACTCTACAGCTGGGAATACTGGTGGTTAACGAAGATTCCACCTGAGCCGGTATCTTACATTTTATTGAGAAAAACACTAGTGAGCTGGCAAGTATACGATCTCTGTGGTTAGGGAAACAGAAGGCGAAATGGCCATAGGAACAAATCACCTGCGGGGCTGGGGCTGGGTGGAGGGAGCCGGGACACTGCAGCACCGAGCCAGTGGGGGTGGGGCGCTTCCCGGTCAGGGCTCTGGGAGACAGTGCCATGCTGTGGCCACCTGCCGCCTCTGCGCTGCCTTCCGCAGCCTCTGCAGGTACCGGAGGCCTGTTTCCTGACCCAGTTTTCTCCTCAATCTCTATTTAGCTGTTCGCTAGTGGTGCTCCTGGCATGCCAATCAGATACTGCAGCCGGGAGTGCAGTTTGTTACAACAAATTCACAGTTCCTAGTAAATTCAGTGGAAAAGTACTGCATTGAGCAGCCTAATTAAACTGACGTAATATCCACAGCCATACACTTTTGTCAAATAAGAAAACGAAAACATGAAGGGAAGAAGGAAGAAAGAAATAGTATCTTTGGCATCTTATGAAACTGACTGTGGCTGCAATGCATTTAAAGAATAATTCTGTTCAGTGTCCTTGGAGCCTAAGCTATCCAACTCCTCGGCCCTATGTGAGACCTGGGTGGAAGAATAGACTTCAGGTCTGCAGACTGTGCTACCTCCTCTCAGTTTGTGGCCTGGGACAGGCTACTTCCAGTTTCGGGGAAAAGAGGAAATATCAAACTAGACTGTCACTGAAGCAGCCTGTGAGTCTTATTTTCCTGACTGTCAAACTTATGACAAAAATCATGTACTTTCAACAGGCTAGTAAAACAAGAACCAAATGAGAACATCTCCATTCTGGTCCCAGTTCTGTCACTAGCTATTGTGACCTTGGACAATCTCAGACTCCTTGGAGACATCAAAATCTTTACCAAAGTAGGAATGATCCACAGAATGGACTCAAGGGTCCTTTCCAACACCAATGCTGCCCAGTCCAATGATCATTTAGTCATTCCAAGGTTACAGTGGTTAGCACCTCCTCAGAGAGGACAATTACATGGCCACTACCTGGAGCACTTCACTCTGCCCACAGAGGCCTGCCTTTGTCTTCTCCTGCTGGAAATTAGTTACATATTCTTTTATACTGTATTAAAGTTCTGGTCTAAAAATACAAAGGAGATGCTTGCTTCTCCCTCCTTTTGAGATAATTCAGCACGTAAGGTCACTCACTTCCTCACTTCCCCCTGGGCACTGCTCTTGGGAGAGAATGGCACCATGAAGGCAGAGTGTAGTCAGGGTTCCCTAAAGGGATTCTAAGAGGTGCTGCTAAGGTTCTGAAATGCAGACTGAAGGAACCCTCCAGACATGGACCAGAGTGATGATAAAGGTAGTTTAGCCAAATGGAGAGAATCTCTGAGTCTGGGTAGGGTAGTGGGATGTGGACAGATGGAGGTCAGTCACCATGAAGCAAACATCAGGTATCCTTGCCGACAACAAGAAGGAACCACATGTAAGAGATAAGACAGACACGAAGGGATGGGCCAACATAAGACACACCCTACTAACTATAAGGACGGCTCATCAGCTAGCCCTAAATATTCCACCTTCCTGCCATTCACAGTCTACTTACTCCTCTCCATTGGCTCCTCTATGACCTTAGCTCAAGTTCTCCTCAACCCAGGTCTCAGGCACTGTCAATCTTCTGACTCATCTCTTAGCTCCGTCACCTGCTCCAGGGCCTCCTTCACTCTTTCACTATAGTGACCTTCTTACCACACTATTCTAAACAAGCTACTCTGCTGCAGCTCTCTGAATGGTCTCTCATCACCTTCAGAACACCCCACCAGTCCCAGATTACCTCTCCTGCCGTCCCATCCTTCACCTTCCCCTGTCTCTCTGCTGCAGTCAGGCTGAAATGCTTGAGGTTCCTGGAACTTGTACCTTTGGGTCTTCACACCCAAGAAGTTCTTTGTGCCTGGGGCTCTGCTCTCCCCATTCCTCCACCACCACCATCACTGCTCATTTACTAGTCAACCCATCCCTTACGACTCAGTTCAGACATGATCTGTTACAAGACTTCTTTAACCACCCCTTCTAATCTTGGTTACATATACATCTTTCTAGTCTTCCAAGAAACCTTATGCTTAAGACAACCCAACCATTACCACACTGAATTATAAAGGGCCCTGATCCACTGGTCTTCTCAACCATGTTTTAACACCTTGAGACCTCAAAACCTAAAGAGAGTACAACAGTGTTCACAAAGTGGTTGATGAATAAATTGTGAGTAAAGAGATGCATGAATGGGGAAAACTGAGTCTACCCAGTAGGAAGAGGGGCCTTCATCTACAAAAGAAACAAGACTGACAAGAACAACAGTGAGAGGGAATAGATTAGGAATTAAAAGCAAAGTCTATAATTCAGACCAAGGACCAACGTGATAGTGGGAAAAAAGAAAACAGTAGGCGCTCTAGGGGAAATGGACAGGCTTCCATAGTCAACTTGAGAAGTGACAGAAGTATCTCAGCTTCTGAGAGGAAGAATTCCTACTAGAATCTATCAAACTTTCTGAAGACTAAAAAGATACAGAACTAACAGAGAAAGTAATAAAGAGTTCAGCCTGGAATTATAAAAAATACCTATGGCTCAATCCAGAATAAGCCTTGGTAGATTCAAGAGAGGATGCTGGTAGGCGGTACCAAGGATACAGAGTTTTGAAAGAGGACAGAGTTTGAAATTAAGAAGCTCCACTGCTCACTAGCTCTGTGACCTTGGGCAAGCCGAGGCTTTTTTATCTAGGAATCTTAGATTCTTCTTAGGTAAAATGAGAACACAATATCTATTCTATGAGGGCCAGGGATTTAGCTTAGTGGTTCCAGTGCCTGCCTTGCAAGTGCAAGGGCTTGGGTTTGATCCCTGGTAATCATATACAACAATGCTGGGTGTGGAGACCCACATCCATCAGCAATCAGAACCACATACCACATACCACAGGGCAGGGCTTGATGGCTCACTCCTGTAAGCCTAGCACTTGTGAGGCAGAGGCAGGATTGCTGTGAGTTCAAGGCTGAGCTCAGGACCAGCCTGAACTACAAAAGTGAGACCCTGTTTCAAAAAAAAAAAAAAATCCACTTCATAGGAGAGTTTAAGGAAATACGTTATACTCCTATATAACATAAACGAAAGAAATAATATAAATGGCACCTATTATAATGAAGGTTGACCAGAAGCAGTATGTCTTCTGTCCTAAACCATCCAATGCTCATGAATTATTCTAAAGTTTTTATGAAGAAGAAGACAGGTGCATAAGGGAATGTACTCCAAGCTACAAGGGACCCAATCTGTTATCATTCCTGGTGAGAAATGCTGCTGGAAAGGGCAATCCTAATCCAAAAGAACAGTACTGGGCTGATGAACCCACAAGCTGGATGGGATGGCTCAGAACATGTTGCTTTGTGTGAGGAACTGTCAAGTATGAATGGATGCCTTCCTGACATGGTTAGGGTATCATTATACTATCAGACTTGCAGAAAGGACAAACAGAACTGTAGCTGTAAGGAGTACAGACTCTGTAGTGTCACCTAAACAGTGGTCAACCTGGGTATGTCTCCCAAGCTGGAAACAGGACGTGTGCATCCAGAGGAGCAGAATCCACATTTTCTGATCTTGGACACAAAAATGGCAGATGTCTAAGAAGGAGCTCCCAGGCAAAGTTTTCAGAATGGACCTTCCATTGACACAGGAGGCTGCAGCTGGAAAAGAGGGCAGCCCAGAGTCTAGGGAGTCTCTTGGGATGATAAGTGACTGACTGACCATTCAAGACTGACTACACCAGATTGACTTGTGTTTCTCTTTCTCTTTGCCCAGTTCCTTAAAGCTCCTTCATTATTATTCAGACAAGCCTTCAGAACAGGGGCAGCCTGCCTGAGCTGTGCTCATGGGACTCAGAGAAAAGTCTGGGTTCAACCTTGGGTGTTAAAGAAGGCCCACAGCTCTACCAAGATCTGAAAAAGGGGATGACATGTCAGGGACAGAACTAGAACCACAAGTCACCTATACAACTTTTAAAATTTTCCTCTAAGGCTAAACTTGGTATGTTCTAAATGTCTTCTACTACTGAGTTCACACGGGAATGTCCTACTGCAGTCCTCCTAATGTTTTGCAAATCAGAGACCATTCACTTTTGCTGACCACCTACTGCACGCACAATACAAGCAAATGGGGACACAGGAAAAGAGTCAGAAAGCACTGTGCCCTCAGAATCTGCCCCATGTACATAGATGAAAAGAAAGATACACATGGAGCTACTTAAAAAACAAAACAAACCAGAACATGTGACAGTGAACGCTGCCAAATGCACCAACACAAAACATTAGTGCTAGAGACCAACGACAACGGTGAAGAGGGCGGTAGGGGCTTAGGTCAGTAGAAAAGACTTCACAGAATAAGCAGAACCTAAGCTGAACCTTAAAAGAGAAGAATTATTTGAAAAAAAGTCAAGGAGAGAAAATGATATGTCAAGATCAAGGCAACATTCATTCATTTTCACTCATTCATTCATTCACTAAAGACTTATCAAACAAAGTAGACTGTATACTTTAGCTGAACAAAAGAAAAACAACACTTCTGGAACATTTAATATATGACAAGTAATGTTTTAAGCACTTTCTCTGAATTAACTCATTTAATCTTCCCAACAAATAGTAACTTGCTATAATGATTCTCATTTGTAATATGAAGCAGAAGGAAGGTAAGTAACTTTGTGTCCTGATGGAGCCAGGACTCAAGCCTAGGCTGGATAGTTAAGGGCTGTTATTTTGCTTTTAACAATTTTACTACAGTGTAACTGACATATATATTTAATGTATGTGTTTTGACATACAAATACAGCCAGAAAAATCATCATCACAATCCAGATAATGAGCATACCTGTCACTGAAAAGCTTCCTTGTGCAGCTCTGGACAGATTTGATGACAACTCACTGGCAGAAACAAAGAAGTCAGTGGTGAGGTAGCAGGACATTAGTCTGGAGTTTTAAAAAATGCCAACTTTGGTTTAGGATATAGTAACTTAGAGGTTATATTCAGCAAGCGTCCAGGAACCAGAAACCAGGGAGAGGCTTGACAAGTAGAGGCAGGAATATGTGTTTCAGTATCATCAGCTAAAGGTTTAAAAAAAATTATTCCAGGGGCCAAGACTCAATCTGGGAGACACAGAATGTGAAAGACAAGACAGGGAAGAAGACAGATGTGAGAGGAGAATGAGAAATGCAGTAATGAAAGTCAGGTGACGGACAAGAGTTAGGGACAATGAAAGTGCTGTATCTGGCATTTCAGGTTGGTAAATTTACCACTCAGTAATAATCTAGTCTGATCTTTATGTAAAAATATAAAGGAGATCTGAACAAGACTTGCAATCTACTTAACAATAGAAGTGTCAATTTCCTTGTTTTGATATTATATTATAGATAGATAAGATTCTTCCATTGGGCGAAGCTGGGTGAAGGGTACATGAGATTCTATTTTCCTGTGAGTCTATAATTACTTCAGGGCAAAATGATTTTTTTAAGGAATTAATGTCTAGAATATCTGAGGCATTGTAACTGGATTCTTTCTTAAGAAATGATCAATTTGGTGGTTGTGGCAGTGCTCACCCCAGAACTCAGGAGGCTGACCCAAGAGGGTCACCAAGAGTTCAAGGCCAGCCTGGCCCACATAGCAAGACCTTGTCTCAAAATAAAAAAAGATAAATTAAAAAAAAATAAAATAAGAAGAAAGATCATTTTAGTCTTCAAATAATCCATATTCTTATCTTACACATGATGAAGATGAAATGCTTAATAAAGGACTTGCTTAAAGTCACTGACTTAGATAATAAAGGAGATAAAACAGTAACTATAACACACTTTTGATCTAAAGTAGTCTTGAGAAGTGGGCCTTGGCTCATGTGTGAAGAAGTCTTAGCTTTCCCGTTGTACATCTACATGACACAGAAAAAGCCACCTTACTCTATTATAGCCCCAGTTTTCCCCCCAGTAAAATGGAGAGATTTGATGAGAAAAAGCATATGAGAGCTCCTGTAGAGTCTGCTTATTCCAGGAAGTGCCATTCTAAAATAGTTGGCTGTGACTAAGGCCAGTCCTGGCTAAACAGAGAGAGGGAAGGAATAAATATCTGCACTAGCAGCTCTGGCTTGCTTGTCCTTTTGGGCAATATGTGATCCTAGGGATGCTCTAGCTACCCTTAGCACTGGGCAAGGCCAGGTGGTCCACTCTGTACAAGCCGAGGCACCATCCCCCTTCCATCAGCTCCACACATATGGTGTCCTTGCCTATGCAGATGCTCTATGTGCCCCTAGAAGCTTCAGCTGTTTGTAATTGAGCATTCTGCTATCAAATACTGGAAATATACCCCCTGGCCCCCAGCCTAGCTCAAAGCTGACTTGATGCAGGATGTCCTTAATACACCCAGAGCTTAAGAAATCAGCTACTCCAGATGCTGGTAGAGCTGGCCTTTCTTTTAGTGTTGAAATTATCTAGAGAAGAACCAGTCACACATACATACCCACATATAACAACAGAAACATATCACAAAGGTAGTTTAGGGTGGTACTGAGTTCCATCTGTGGTGATGAGACTCTGAATAAGATGACTAATCATTTCAGGAAGGAGCTAGCTGCACTGTCAAGTCATCAGTCATGCTGGGCTAGGAACGCCAGTGCAGCCTGACTTCTCTGGCTTGATGAAAAGGCTCTGATCATTGCAATGCTAATGATTCCACCAAGAGAAAAGAGCTCAGTAGCTGCAGGTTGGACGTCTCCGCAGCCTGGCTATACAAGCTCTACCTCGGCACTTCTCTCCAGTACCAGGGGCGCAGCCCACATTACAAGGATCACAGCAATTTCCTCCTCACTGGTTTCAAACCTGCCTGCTTTCAAACTACCGTCCAAGGACGGCCAGGGAAGGCTCTGATTCTGTCAGTTCTGTTTAAAGACCATCACAATTCTCACTGATGACATAAACCAGTGAAGCCCAAATCCCATGGCCTGGCATGTGAATCCTTTCTCAAACTGGTCCACTCAACCTTTACAATACGACTGCAATTATTCCCCTTTGTGTTGTAGGCTCTGGCCAAAATGAGCTACTGGCTGATCCTGAACCCATCCTGAGATTCCTGCCCCTGCGCTCGTTCACACTGTGCATGCCATCTGGATGTTTACTTCTGACCAGATCTTATTTGATTTCCAAGCCAGCTCAAATGCCACCTCCTCCATGAAGTTCCCATGACTATCGCAGTTCACTTCATTTTACCTGGGGAGATCTTATAAGATACTGACATCCAAGCATCACCTTCGGAGATTCTGATTTAATCAATCTGGCACAGAACCCAAGCAACTGACATTTTAGAAAAAGTTCCCAAGGTACTTCTAAGGTGCAGGCAGAGATGAAAATAATTCTCCTGGGCTGGTGATGTGACTCAGACACAGAGGCTGCTTGGCATGTACAGGTCCTGGCTTTGACACACAGTACTGAAAAAAAGTGGGGTGGAGGAGAAGAAAGAAGACCACTGTCCTGGTTAGGAAAGGTCTCTCCCCCAGTAGAGCACTTTAAGTCTTTTCAACACATATTTCTAGCATCTTCCATAGATACTGTATTGACTATTTTGTCAGGCACTGTTTCAGGTACTAAAGTTCTATATGTGCATATTTGCAGTACATAATGAAAACATTCAATGTAGGGTATTGGTACATATACATATTGTATTGTAGTCCTTTTTATTTCCCTTTCTCTACATTCCCTCTGTTCTCTCTCCATCCCTAGATCCTTGTCCTGCCTACAAAAGGTCTACCTTCTTTCCTATCATCTGTCTTTTACTTTGCTCTTTAACTTATTCATATTTTAGGTTTATAATATAAAGGAAACTATATAATATTTAACCTTCTGTGTCTGATTTATTTTGCTTAACATTATGGTACCAAGTGCATTCATTTTCCTACAAATTACTCTCAAGTTTATCCTTCTTTACTGCTACACAGTGCTCCATTGTGTATATAGAGAGCGGTACCTCAGTTCATGAATGCTTATATCTTCAAACCATTTGGTTTGCAAACAGAAGCATTTGGCAAAATTTTGTTTTTGTTTTCAAATTCTACATCAGGTGACAAACATGACCACAGGCATCTTTCCCCACACAAACACAAATATGCCCTATCTTTTCAAAATTGTAAAACAAATTAAGTTTCTGACCTGAGATATCACAGTATCATATTTTTTATGTATTTATCCACTAATAGACATATAGGCAAATTCTAAGAATAAACTAGTATGAGTTTGAACACTGAAATGTAAGATGGCTAAAAAAGAAGCTCCAGCTCATAAGGAGGTTACTCTATCAGATTGATGAAGAGACAAATACTAGAAATAATACTGTAGTAAAGGTACTGCTAAAAACAAGATAATTTATATTTTGACTTTCTCATACAAAGGAAACCATTTGACAGTTAAAATTGTATGCCATTTATTTCACTTATCATTATTGTATCAAGAAGTAGGGAGATCTTTATCAAATGGAAGGGGATCAGGAAGTGGGAGGGAGGGAGGAGGGAGGAGGGGAATGGGGTTGAAAACAATTGAGATCTGTTATGTACAAGTACCAACTCCCTACAACAAATGTAATCATTATGTAATGCAAACATTACTACTAAAAAGTAAAAACTGAAAAAAAAAAAGAACAGGTAAAGGGATAGAACATGAAAAGAAAAATCCTTTTCACAGAAGGTGGTAAAGCAACAGCTTTACTTCCTACAATCTTACTTTCCACTTATACAATACATTACCTGACAAAGCCTATGCCAATTCATCTTGGTATCTCTAGTGCTTGACAAACACTATGCGCTCGGTAAGTAGACGGCTGTTGTGTAAATGAATGAAAGGATGAGTAAGTGGATCAATATGCCTTATTCAGAGCTGTAATCCCATCGGGTCCAGGGTGGTATTTGAAACACACCAGATGCTCAGGAGATTTGACTGAGTGGGTGAATTTGACTGCATTTTGGGACAACTTATTGTAATGGTCCATTTCCTGGGACTACGATTCATCACAAAATCACAGAACATTAAGTCAATCCTGATACCAAAGAACAATCTATTCATTTTAAAGATAAAAACTGATGCTCAAAGAGGTATTTCCCAAGTGACCCAAGATCAGAGAAGAAATCAAAGGGAAGGCTGACCTAAGACAACCTCTTCTGATTCCTAACCTAGTACTCATTTTATCAAAACAAAACACTTTACCTATTAACATCTGCAAACTACAATGAGAGCTGTTAATGCAACTGGCCCACGAAATTACTCAGATTAGCATCAGCATCACTAAAGAAAAACTTCAATTTTCTTTGGTTTTCGGAACAATCTTTCTTAATGGCTCAAACATGGTACATTTAACAGGCAGCTTCATCCTGGCTACACCTCACCACCCCCACTCAGCAGGGCGGCAGATGGGATCTCCCAGAGTTGGCAATGAGTCGGTAAATTTCCAACAACAAATTCAAATCTGATCCTTTTGCCTTTTCCATTCTACACCACAGTTTCAACGTCACCTGAAACAGCCCTCTCAGGCTAAAAGAGAAAGGCTCCACAAAGCAGCTAGTGGCTGGAAACCAAAGAGAAGCTGAAGGAGAGCTTCAGGTGCCGGGAGGGCTGATACAGTGGTACCAAGTGCTCCACGCAAGTGATTGGCCAGGCTGGCCTCGGAATGGGCAAACAAATGGCGGCCTGAAACAAGGCCACTTAAAATTCTGCAGAATCAGAATCCATCTGGATGCAATGAACACCGATTTCCTAAAATAACTTTTCAAACAAAATGCTCAAGAGAGCCCAATGTTATACAGTCAGTATGGGCTCTTTTGGCTTCTCAGTAACAGACTGCTCTGCCACCTGGCCTTTCTGTACCTCATCCCCTCGAAATGGACAAAATGAGGACACTAAAGCATGTGGACGTCCTGAAGCACTTTCTGAATCATCAAAGTGAAATGTGGTTCCGTGCAACTTTCAGAGGCACACAAACTGATATATTATTTCTTCTAAATTGGCACTTTGTGTTGCACATAAATGAAAGAGAAGCAGAGCAGCTGATTAACTACAGCAGAGATTTCTAGCCTTATTTGATCATATGAACAACCTGAGAACACTGGGTCCTATCAAAGTAGAATCAAGGTACAGAGTAGAAGCTGTATGCTGAGCAAGCACACCAGGTGATTCTTTTGAACTGTTTAGCAAGGAAACACTAAGACAGGTAACTATAGTATTTACTTTATGGGATTATTAGAATAAGTGCAACTAATGGGGAAAGGGTACAAATGACCTGTTAGACAGGTCATGCTAATAAAATGCTCATAAAAGCATTAGTAATTTGTTGCACAGAAAGTGGTTATAATAAGTAATAATATATTACTTATTTCAAAGTTGCTAAAAGAAATTTTAAATCCTTTCACCATGAAAAATAAGTATCTTGGGTAATTAATTTATTAATTAAGTCATTCTACATTGTAAACATACCAAAAAATCACACTGTATCCCACAAATGTCTACTTATTATTTGTTAATTAAAAATAAATTTTAAAAATGAATAAGTGTAAATATATAAAGCTTTTCTTGGCATAGATCTTGGCACATAATCTAAGTGCTTGGTAAGTGTTGGCTGTTGTTATTTAATTATTATTAAAACTTTCCAAAGCCTGGCCAAATAATATGTGGTCCCTGAATCAGCAAGTTGGCATAACCTAGGAAATTATTAGAAGTTAAAATTCTCAGGGCCACCTCAAACCTACTGACTTAGTACTTCATTGGAGTTGGGGCCAAGAAACATGTTTCAACAAATTCCAGGTGATTTGATATTTGAGGTTATAATGTGATAGTGTCTTGCTCCTCAGTGTCTAGCCCCTGGATCAGATCCATGGAAATGATAGAAATGCAGAGACTCAGGCTCCACCCAAGACCTGCTCAATCTGATTCTTCATGTTAATAACACCTGCAGGTGACTCATGTGCATGTTATCAGTTGAGTAACATTGTCCTGGTCCACAGGAACTTTAGAGATGCAAAGTGAACTAAATATATTACTCTTTTGATTGTGTTAAATGGCATTTAGAAGTGCTTACAAGACACTGTCCTTTAAACAGATCACCTCATTCATCCTCATTATGCCTAATGGTATGTATTTCTGTTTTACAGATGTTTGAAGTCAGTAAAGTAACTTGCTGAAGATCACACAGCTGTGAAGTGGAAAAATTGGTCATCTCTATGTGACCCAAAGTTAAGGTTCTTTTCTTCATCCTGATGTCTGTGGACAGTGTTTGACAGCCTGCTGGCTAAGTAGATACTCACTGTCTGTCTACTGGGTACAAATACAACACTTCACAAAGTGTGTGTTTCTAAATCAGACGTGTGGAACTAGAGACAGTTTGTAACTTGCAGAAACTATGTACGGCACAGCTCTTACTCTGCGT
Organism: Petromus typicus; assembly: GCA_004026965.1. Lineage (NCBI taxonomy): Eukaryota > Metazoa > Chordata > Mammalia > Rodentia > Petromuridae > Petromus > Petromus typicus. Next base: position 18,083 of record PVIR01021008.1, on the reverse strand, counting down.
CTGAGTTATGACACCAGAAGGAAGCAGCTTCTTGCAGGCTGATACCTCTAGACTCCAGGAGTCTGTGAGGGCTTCATTCCTGTCAGCATGAGAGAACACATGAAGTCCTCGGCTTCTGAAATGAAGCCCTTCCTGGATGTCATGGCATGAGAAACACTGTTCATTCCCTCTCCCTACTTCCTCAGGGAAGGTGTTGTGCCAGGTGCAAGGGGTGATAAGATGAACATAACCTGTGCCTCGAGGAATTCATAATCCAGTAAAGGAGCATGCATACACACATACACATTCATACAAATGCACAGCTCAACCTAAAATCCAAGGTGGGAAATACTGATGACAGAAGACAAATGCTATAGAAGTCCAGAGAAGGGACCTGGGATCACAGAAGACTTCCCATGGAGGTGCCATCTAAGCTAAACCCCGAAGGACAAGCATAACTGGCACCTCTGGGAAGGGAAGAATGTCAGCAATGCCAAGAGATATGAGACAGAAGGGTCTGTTACAGAACAGCGAGTTATCCCCTGGCCTGCAGTAAAAGGTTCACTTAACTTGGACACAAGAGATAAAATTAGAAAGGCAGGGAAGACTTGTAAGCCTGGTAAAGAGAGTGGAACTTTACTTTTGAGCACATAGACAGCGGCTTCACATTACTCATCATATTATATAATCAATCACTGAACCCCAAATCCTTTTTGAAAGCCAGGGTAGAAACAAACATTTCTGAATTGGTACTATAATTATTTTCAAATCTGTTTCCTCCATTAGACAGAATTCAAATGACTTTGCCTGTTAGTAGATGCTCAAAAGATGCTGAATGTATCAACAAAGGAATGAATAAATGAGTACACTAATGAGCAGCTGAGGGGTTATGAGGACAGAGATGGCTCCACATTGCATCACAGGCTAGAAAAGGAGGGGAGAAGAGGAACAGAGATGGTGAGACCAGTGGCAACAGGTCTAACGGTTAGGGGTTACCACAACCAGACATGTGAGAATCTACCTCCTAACTCAGCAAGAGACAGTGGGAATGAGGAGAAGGAATGGATGAGAGATGTGGTTACAGGATCCAGCAAGCGGTCAGCCGTGAGAGCAGGAACAGGAGACGTTTGAGTCTCACTTTTGGTGGGACTGAGGACTGAACCCAAGGCCTCTGCACTAAGCCACTGCCCCAGCCCCGCCCCCATTTTTAATTTTCTATTTTGAGGCGGGATCTCATTAATTTGCTTACTCGTCTCCTGAGTAGCGAGGATCACGTGTGTACCCCCGTGACCGGCATGTTCCTACTTCTCAAATGTGTTGGGCCTACACTCCCGTTAGGATACTTCTTCAGATATATGCACAGCTGTTTCCCTCACCAACCCTACATCCTTGTCGCCATCATAAAGAGGTCTATTAAAACTGCAACCCACATTTGCCTATTCAGTCTCTAGATGTACCAAAATCCCTTATCCTACTTCTTTTTCATATTTTTACTGTACTTATTAGCTTCTAACATACCATATAGTTTTCTTACTCTTTCTATCTAGGTCTTCCCTCATTAAAATGTAAATTCCATAAGGACATGAATTTTCATCTTGTCCCTAAGTGCCTTGAATGGTGGCTGGCCTATCACGGGCACTCAATAAAAAATGTGTTCAAAGGATTTTACAGATGAGGAAATTGAGGTAGAGAGAGGGAATAAAGTTTCCTTCAATAATGCAACTGTCAGTCAGTGGTGGAAGTCTGAATGGAAACACAGGCCTGGCCAACTCCAGCTTCCATCCTACCAGTCTGGGTCTCACTTTAGAAACGCCAAGTCCACTTAGGAGTCAGTGGTGTGAAGTCCAGAGCAACCTTCCCTACAGGACAGTGGACTTGATCTGGCGGGGGCTAAGTCCATGTGTGTGGGTCCTGAACAGCCTGCAGCCTCAAAACAAGCACTCTGAACACAGAATCACCAAGGCAATGAGTGGTTTCATTTTCCAGGCTTGAGCTGAAGAACCAGGCCAGCTTTTCCAGTCAAGCAGCTCCTAATTTTTCCAGCTGCCTAAACTGTCAAGTTACAACTTAACTTTGGGGAACTGTATTTAACAAAGGGAGATGTTCTATTTCCCTTTTTACCACCCATCCAGAGAATCTGCACATGCTGTGCCTGTCATTCCAACCCTCCACCCCACCCCTACATAATCCATACATCACAAGGCTCACACTTACAGTGCAGTACATTAATTTGCTAGAGCTGCTCAAAATAAATGGGTTTGGCAAAGTGTAATTATTTCCAGCAAGAGTTGGTTCTGCATTTTGACAGTCATCTGATACATTATTGTACTCATTGCTAAACTGTGAATCTGCAAAATTAAAAGAAAGCAGTTTTTTAAGTTTCAAAAGTACTCATTACTAAATTATAAAGCAGGTCATTTATGATGACTCAGTACAAAAACAAAAAGGGAATATGAAATACTGCAGGAAGCTTAACTTCTTCCCATAACCTGCAACATCCACAAGCCAAGGCTTTGTGAAGGTGAAATGAAACACAACAGGGAAAACACCAGTGCTTGGGACATAACAATAAATGCCCATTTTCTTCCTTCGTTATTGTTGCTAAAATTCCCAGCACCCTAACTAGTTTATGGCTTCCATGCTTCTATCTTCCCCAAAGAGCTCAAGCACTGAGGGGAAAGGCAAGCACACAGATAACATCCACATGAACCATGAGTGCAGAGAGAGACAGACAGATACAAAAGGTGATGGGGCACACAGAAAACCCCTTGCCCCAGAGAAAGTCCATTGTGACCTGTACTAGACAGGGGAGGCAGTGATCAACAGAGTGTGGGGATAGACAGAGGCCAAGACGGAGACCAACATCTGCGAGGTCCTGGGAGTCAGAAAGAATAAATGATTTGGAGAGACTGCATCTGGAACAGCCTAGGACAACTGATGCACTGGGACCTCCCATGGTCCCTCTTTCTTTGTGGTAAATGTCACAAAGTACACTGACTTCTTGACACAAGTAGCTAGGTGTGTCCCTGTAGCCCACCCTCCCTGGTCCAAATTCTCACTCAGGTGATCTCCAACCCCAGCCTCCAAACCTCATGTACTCAGTCTCGAAGTGAGACCTCTCTTTAAGAGGACTCAGTGACATCGAAGCTGCCCAGGGCCTCCCACCATGCTGAATCAGCTATACTTCAGGAAAGAGAGCGTCCTTGGGAAACGAGGAGTATCACTTACACCCAGAACGGCTCCTGTCCACAAAGGACAAACTGTGAAATGTTCAACACTGGCCTTTAATTATTAAAGGAATCTAGATGAGTTGTGGCAGGAAGATAGATCACACGCTTAGAGAGGGCTTAGCAGGCCAATCTTACGCTTATCCATCGAGGCAGCAACAGGCAAGCAAGTACGGAGATATTTCAGAGACCTGGGGGGGGTAAAAGGTTACTAATAGCTTTTGGAGAACTAAGGAAGAGATCCCCTTGCTCAGAGCAGGGAAGAAAGTAATGTTTTCTCTGTGAGAAAACACTGACTTTTTCCTAGAGATAATAGCCTAGGCTGGGAAATATCTCAGCTGGCATTTACACACTGGTAGGTTTTTGGTTTCTATAGGAGCTGACTCAGTCATTTCCTCTGGAGGTCTCAGTCCCTCCCCGGGAAATACATGGCCTACTGAGGTGAAGCTCTGGAATCCCAGCTGGCTTCAAATACTGCTCTTTTGTTTACCATCTGTACAACTTTCCCTCTCAGTTTCTACATTGGTGAATGTAAATTGGTGGGGTTATAAAAACTAAGTAACATTCCATGCACCTGGTACAATGCACAAAAGAGAAACTCCAATTCCATTTGCTCCCCACTCCCTCTACTCTGTGTCCCTGACATTAGACTGGTTTCTTATCTGGGCACAGGTTCACCTCTTTTCATTACAGATCAAAATCTTTCTCCTTTGGTGTCTCAGCCTGCTTTGGCCAGTAACTTCAACCTAGGGTTTCTTTATCAGAAAGAAAGTCAGGCCATGATCCCAAGGCCAGCCCTTTTTTCACCTCTTTTGCTAATCTGACCTCTGATGGTCCCAGCCCACCTGGACCCACATCCACCTGCACTTCTCTCTGGCTGACGCACTCTGAGGTCTGCCTGTTTCCCTGCCCCTGCAGCCTTCTCACCTCATCAGTGGATTCCACAGGCCCAAAGATCATCCTCTCTATCCAGCCAGGCTTCTTCCCTCCCTCTCTGGGCTTCCAGGTCCTGAGCCACTGGAGAACAGGGCCACACTTCAGTGCTCTCGGCTCTGCTAGCAGCACAGGATCCAGCACACAGCAGATGCTGGCCAGAGCCATAGAGGGATGGGAACACAGTGCCAGAGGGCCTAATCCTGGGCCACATTCTTAGAAGTTCTGTCTTGAGGCCAAGAAAAAATTTCCTAGGATGGAAATGCTCCAGAAAGCTTAGGCACTGACAAATGAGCTGAGCACAGACAATTCCAGAGACTCTTATACTCCAGAAACCTTCAGACTCACGTGCACATTCCTCACATGGTAAGAGAGGCTTATAACCAGCCCAGAACAGGGTGGAGGTAGGACAGATTCACTGGGAAGGAAAGTGCTAGGGACAATCTATGAGTGCTCAGAGTAGGACAAAAGATGGCTCAGATTTTGAGTCTTGGTCACAGAGAAAAGCACTTTAACTCAGTGCCAAGTGCTCAACCCATCTCTAGGATAAAGCTACTCTTTCAGTCACACAGTACCTGGGACACCCCATGGCTTCACTCAGCACTCTGAACTGACACTTTGACTTGTCCCATCTACTAGACCACAGGTTCCTGGAGGAAAGACTATATCATACTGGACTTCACAGCATCCACCAGTAGCGTTGTGTCTGATACATAGTCCAAGTGTCGGCTTTGCCAAGTTACTTAAGCTCTTTAAACCTCAACTTCCACTGAGCATGGTGGCACATGCCTATAATCCAGCACTTTCGAGGATGAGGCAAGAGAATCCCTTTGAGTTCAAGGCCAGCCTAGGCTACCTAGTGAGCTCAAGGCCAATCTGAAAGGGCCTGTCTCGAAACAAAACAAAGAGCCAGGCATGGTGGTAAAGGCTTGTATTCCCAGCATTTAGGAGGTCAGGCTGGAGGATTGCTGTGAGCTCAAGGCTAATCTGGGCTACATAGTGAGACCCTGACTCAAAAACCAGAAAAGGAAAAGTCTCAATTTTCTAGTCTATAGAGATAATACTAATTTCTACACTCAAGGAAGAAAAAATAAACAGACTATCGGAAGACTTTTCTCAGCCCAATGGCCGAGTGAGTTAGTACTCAACACCGCTAGATAGCGCATGACTGCCATAATGAACGTGGGGAAAAAGAAAGGGATAAGCATTCAAACAAATGATTACAGAATTAGTAACAAATATTAGGAAAACATTTACATTACAACAAGAGCAGAAAGGAAAGAAAGCAAACTTTCCCTAGCCATATACAATGTACCTCAAACGCTTTTGTTTGGGAATAATTTGGTTTGCAAATAGAAGTGTTTGGCAAAATTTGGTTTTTGTTTGCAAATTGCACTGAGTGCTGAACACAGCCCCAGCCATCTTTCCCACGTGAATATAAACATGGCCATCATTTCCAGAAACATGGAATGAGTTAAGCTCCTGAGCCAAGGAACCCACTGTATAGAAAACTTCACGGTGGTGATAATGCCTGGACTAAAACCCAAAGGACTAAAACCAGGCTAAAGACAGAAGGCCTGTGCAGAGCACAGCAGCTAGCAAGAGAACGCAGTGCTCAGGGGCTGCGTGCACAGGTACATGCTGTGTCCATGCACAGGATGTGGTGACACACGGGGGAAGAGAGCAACGAAAGTCCAGCGTTCCTGCAGCTCCGCCTCGGAGACCGGCTTTCTGTGGAAGGTGCTCAGAGCCACTGCAGAGCTGTGCACAGGGGGGAGAACGCACAGACATGTGAGTGGCTATGTGGAGGGTAGAAATAGGGTAACAACTGGCAGCAGAGGAAGCTGATTTTGGTTGGGGAAAAAGGAACAAGGACGGGTTAGAGAGAGGGAAAAACGATACTAGCCGGGTCAAACACCTGGGTACAGACTAAGTCTCAGAAAAACTACAACTGGCCTTTGGCGCTGCCCAAGCTCTCTTTCATATAAAGTTTGGGCCTATGAGTGTAATAAATCATTTTTTTCCATATTTGGCGCCTTAGAATTTGCCCAACAGAGGAGCTTGAATATGGGAAATTCCAGATGAAAGCTTTGATTGGAGTGAACAGCCCAGGAGGTCACAATCACTACCAATGATGGGATAAAGTCACCTATACCAGGCCTGGGACTGTGGCCAATACTTCCACTTCCATGCAAACCCAGCGCCCAAGTTCCAGCAACAAAATCTTTCAGGTGCGCTATTATTTTTAAACCATTTGGAGGAATCCAAGGTCTTCCAAGTGCTTCAGAGAAATGCCTTTTACTTTGTTCTTCCAGAAAAAATAACAGCCTCTTTACCTACAAGCTGAGGCTCCAAGAAAAAGACACAGTAACTCAGCAAGTCTCAAAGGTCCCAGAAGTCTGTGATCTGTCACACTCACACACACACACACACACACTCACACACACAGAGTCACACACACACACACACACTCACTGTCATGGCAAAAGAGATACATGCTGTCTAGGGAAAGGAGCTTCATTTTAATGGATTTAGTAGGGTAAAGGGATAGAACAGAGAAAGAAAAGGTGAGTTCCAGGCCAAATACAACCACTGCCACTACGCACAAAATGGTTGCCTCTGCTGCTTCCTTGCTTGGCTTCAATCTAATCAGACAAAAAGAGCTAATGAGCAGGCAGCAACAGTGCTTGGTTCAGCTGTTCAAGACTCCAGTGTTTCTTTCTTATTAAAAATAAAGAGACCCAAGGGCTCCATTGGTAAAAACACACACAGAAACACATTTCCCTTTTAAAAATTTGCATTTAAAAAATGGTAACAGTTTAATAAGTACTCAAATTCAAATGTTATTAACAGCAAGATCTCTATCAGTATCCAACTGAATTTCAGAAGAATCTTCAGAGACAGAACTTGAGAAGGAGACCCAAAAGACATGGGGTTCAGCATCAGCTCTACATCTGCCAACCACATGATCACAGGCATAGCACGTGACACCCAGAGCCTCATTTACCAAGTGGGGACAGTCCTCTGCCCACCTCACAGAGGCAGAGGGAGTGGCTATATTTAGAAGTTTTTGGGAGGAACTAAAAGCACTATTTCGCCAACAAATACTTCCTGCAGAAAAAGTGCCAATGTTACTCCTCTTTGACGTTAAGGCCATTACCAACACTGCACAGCTGCTAGCTCGGTCAGTGGATGTCCAATGCCATGCAGGCTCATCTGTGCTCTCAAGCAAATCTGCAGCTGCCACTCACTCAGGTTTCCCAATCGGGGCATCAGTCACTTGCCTCCTTCAGAAGATTCTTAATGACATCCTGAGGAGCCCTGGGACATGCTGGCAGATGATGACTGGGCCAGGAGCCTCTTGGCCCTGTGCTGCTCTAGAAGGCTGATCCTGAGTGGCTTTCAGAACCTCACTCTCCAGAAGCACCGAATGAGATGGTTCTCAAAGTACAACAGAAGATGGGGAGCAGGCGCAGCCCTCATGGTCACATCCTTCCAGCATCAGTATCCAACTGCATGTCCACACAGGTGACCTCTCCCCACAGGCTCAACCCCAGCCCCACCTTGTCTGTCCTCAACCAAGAAAGGTAAAGTGTTCGAAGTTAGCAGCTCAGAAGCAAAGTTGCTGCCGTTCCTGCCCTGACCCTGACCCTTGGTCTTCATCTCTACACATCTGCCTTACTCCAGAAACCACGACCTCCACTGGGCCACAGGGTTAGCAAGTAGGACTTTGAACTGTTTCCTCTATTTATATCCCACCTAACAGACCATTCTACTGGGACCATACTTCTGCTTTGCTATTACTCCAAAATATTAATGATACAGAATCCACCTGGGACCCCCCTGAGCTCCAGGAATTCATTTCCACATCCCCGGATGCACACCTCAGCACCTGGCAAGTGGGGAGTACACAATAAATATTTACAGAACAAAAAGTTTGCCCCCTTGCCTGGGTCACTATAAACTGACTACTCCTACCCCTCTCCCCAAAGCACCGCACCTGCCTGATGAACCACTGCACCTGCTATATTTTCTGGAACTTTGCTGTTCTCATAACTGCAGGCCCCAGCCTGGTTCTCTGGGTCCAACCTCCCTAGCTCATTCCAGTATGTTCTCTTAGCCATTCAGCATAATCTAAGGGTCTAAGTAATGAATGCATTCTGATGTCTGATTTCTGGCTTGAACCACAGATGCATCCTTTGATCTTAGATCTGAGAATTAGCACAATCCAGTTATTTTGTTGGCTATCTGGAGTCTTTTGCACCAGCCACTTTCCCTTTTTCAGTGTAGAAGAAACTCAAGTCCTGTTCAACAAGAGCAACTAAACGTCAAACTTCATGTCAGGTGGACTCTGCTTACGAAACAGGTTAACATAGTTTCTAAGCTAACTAAGCCAAAAAGAATGGCTCTGGGAACATCAGACTACAACACATCAGATTCTGACACTCTGGGGCTGCTCTAAACCTGACAGTGCAAGCAGAAAACCTTATTTCTACTCCTTACTCTTTCAAATTGATAGAGGCAAACACAAAAGGAAGGTGACAATCTAAGATTTGTTCCTGGTCTTTTCTAATTTGTTGTGTGACCTCAGGCAAGGCAACCTCCTTCTCTGGATCACCACATCCTTCTAAGTAAAGTCACAGGCTTAGGTTCTGTGGTCTATTTCTAAAACCACTTCTGTGCCTGACATTCAGCAATTTCCCCTCTACTCAAAGGCTGGTTCTAGACTGCAATGTCAGCATCTCCTTGAAATGGATGCAAATACCCTCAACAAAAAACAGGCAAACAGACTGCCAACAACTCCTCAAAAACATTCACACATCATGACCAAGTAGGCTTCACTCCCAGGAGGCAAGGGTGATTCAACATAACAAACCAATAAATGTAATACATAAATTGAAACAAGGACAAAAATCATATAAACACCTCAATAGACCCAGAAAAAGCCTTTGACAAAATGTGTATTGTTTTCCGTTTATGATAAAAATACTCAAGAAAATAGATATAGAAAGGCCTTATCTTAATCTGATAAAAGCCACTTTTCATTTTATTTTATTTTATTTTTTGGACAAGGCCTCCCTTTGTAGTTCAGGCTGGCCCTGAACTCCATATGCAGGCCAGGCTAGCCTTGAACTCAAGGCAATCCTCCTGCCTCTGCCTCCAGAGTGCTGGGATTGCAGGCATGAGCCACCATACCCAGCACTGTGCTATGTGGTACTAGGGATTGAACTCAGGCCCTTGTGCTTCCAAGGTAGGCATGGTACCACTTGAGCTAAATCTCCGGCCCAAAACCACTCATGATAAACACTGCCAATATCATGTTAAATGAGGAAAATTTTTCCTCTAAAACTAGTGATAAGAATGTCAGCTATCATCACACCTGTTCAAAATAGTAATCAAGACAAGAGCCAGAACAATCAGGCAAGAAAAAGAAGTACTTTTTTACTTTATTTAGGGGTGTGTGTGTGTGTGTGTGTGTGTGTGTTGTGTACCAGGGATCAAACTCACGACCTCGCACCTGCAAGGCTGGCATAATGTCACTGAGCTAAATCCCCAACCTCAAGAGAAAGAAATAAAAAGGATATGCACAAGAAAAAAAAAAAAGAAGTCACATTATTATTATTGGTAGATGGTGCAATTCTTTACATGTAAGACCCAAAGAATTCCACCAAAAGACTCCTAGAATTAATAACCAAATTTCAACCACATATTAGGATACAAAATCAACACACAAAAATTAATAGCATTCCTGCATACTAAAAATGAACCCATTAGGCAAGAAATTGGGAAAAAATACTCTCATAAGAGCACCAAAAACATCAAATACTTAAGAATTAACCTAAGGAAATGAAAGGAAATCCTCTACAACAAACTAGAATCCTCTGAAAAAAAATCAAAATGGCATCAGAAAATGCAAAGATATTTCCTATTTCTGGATAAGCATACCCAATATCGTCAAAATGGTCATACTTCCAAAATTGATATACAGATTTAATGAAGTCCCACTCAAAATACAACAGCATTAGTCCAGAACTGGAGAAAAACAACCCAAAAATTCATGAGGAACTATGAGACCCAGAATAGCAAAAGCAATACTAGATAACAAGAGCAAAGCAAGAGGCATCACAATCCCAGTCTTAAAGATATATTACAAAGCTACATTAATAAGAACAGTACGGTACTGGCACAAAAAACAGATATGAGGATCAATGAAACAGAACTGAGGACACAGAAACAATACCAAGCACATTCAACTGTTTGATCTGTGACAAACATGCCAAAAACATACAGTGCAGGGAGATATCCTCTTTAATGCAGAAGTGCTGGGGAAACTGGCTATCTATATGCAGAAGACTGAATCTAGACACATACCTCCTACCATGCACTAAACTGAAATGAAAATAGATCAAGGAATTAAATGTCTGAAGGAAAATATAATAGGTATAACTCTTGAAGACATGGACATAGGGCAAGGACTTTCTCAACAAAACCAGGGAATAGTACCGAGAATCAACAAATGGGATCATGCCAATTTAAAAAGTTTCTGCACATTGAAAGAAACAACCAACAGAGTGAAAAGACAATCTACCAAATGAGGGGAAAATTGCCATCTATTTACTAAGACAGAGGACTAATATATAGAATATATAAAGAATTCAAAAAAATTAAATTTCCTCCAAAATAAAGGACACAATCAAAAACAGGCAACTGAAATGAATAGATGCTTCACACAAGAAGTACAAACAGACAATATATATGTGAAGAAATACTCAACATCATTGGTAATTAGAGAAATGCAAATTAAAACAAAGCTGAGATTCCATCCTACTGCTGAAAATATAGTCATCACCAAGATACTAAATAATAAAAAATGTTAGGCAAGCGGTAGGGAAAAAAAAGAACCTTTCTGCATTGCTGTGCGAATGTAAACTAGTACAGCCATTATGGAAATCAGTACAGATTCCTCAAAAAACTGAAAATAAGAGTCTGGGAATTTAGCTCAAGTGGTACCGTGCCTACTTGGAAGCGCAAGGGCTTGAGTTCTCCAATATCACACACACAAAAAAAAGTTATCTTAGAAACTAAAACTAGAAACTCTATTATACTGATACATACATACCCATGTTCATAGCAACACAATTCATAATAGCTAGATCTTACAAGTGGTTTACATGTATAACTGATGAACATATAAAGAAAATATGGTATTTATACACAAGGGACACTATTCTGACAAAAAGAAAGATAATCTTGAGTCATATGCAGGAAAATGAACACCCTGAAACAGTAAGGTTTAGTAAAATAAATCAGACATACATGCTTAAATATTGCAAGGTTTCACTTATGAAGACTCCCAAATATAAAGAACAAAATCACAGATAGTAAGTAGGGAAATAGATCTTTCTCAAATGGAAAAAAAGATCAAGAAATGGGAGGAGGAGAGTTGGACAAAAGGGAGAGGAGTGTAAAAAGGAATTAAAATGTGGCATGTACAGCAGGCACCGGCTCCCCACAAAGAAGGTAAACATCATAAACTCCAAACATGTACTGAATGAATGAATGACTGCATGTATGAAATGCAGTGTACACTGACTCAGACCTTCAGAATCAGAATCCACATGTGATTATGATCCAATACACACACTGGCTTTGAGTGACACAATTCTATAGCTTCTCAGAAAGAACTATGCCAACCTGGACCTTGACACTTTCCACAAGGACCTGGTGGAAAAACAGAATCAACAAAATGCCATTTGTTGATTTCTCTCATAGGGCTCCACCAAATGCGATGGAAGCAGCTGGCCAACAGTAAGAACTGGCCACAAATGCTGTACAATCTCTAAACTCAGCTGCAATCCACAAATGTCTCTCAAGGACTTAGACTCTAAATTTGAAATCCTTAGATAAAAAGACTTAAAAACACTAATTATGCACGGAAGTGTAACCATGAACCTAGCATTAGTGAATCCAAAGCTCCTTCTGTCCTGGTGAGCCGCCAGCAGGCTTGGAACAGAGCTCTAAAATCTGCAAAGAGGTCACCTCGGAAACCACAGCATTTCTGCCAGGATCCTGGGTCTCAGAACCCCACAGACAAGACAGCTCTCAAAGGAATGTTTCCTGGGCCTGGACAGGAGGGTGAAGGTAGGAGAGGGCCACAACTCCTGTCACAGGCCCACAGAGCTGGTCCCAGGGAGCATGAAGAGAAGGGGAGACAGCACAGACTAAACAAAACTAGTGAAGGAGGTCCTGCTTCCAAACCCAGGGAGAAGCCTCGTTCTGGCCTACTGACCATTCAGCGGAGAACACCTCACTCAGCCAATGACATGCTGAGACACACCAAAAGACCTCACGGTAGGGTTTCAGTCCTGACTGACAGCCTCCCCAACCCACCCTAGTCTTTTAGAAAAGAGGTCTTCACTTGCTCTTCTATTACTACTAACCCCAACGTGGGGTTCAAACAATGCAGAACGACTCACCGTTATCCCTGGTCACATGGCCAATCCACAAAGCCTGTAATTCAATGCCTATTTCTCCAGCAACAGAAAGGACAGGAGTGGGGAGTCTTGAACTTGATAACTGTGCAAATCATCAACAAGCTGAAAAGGGGTCTCTTCCTTAAGGAGGTCTCAATGTCACAAGACCCAGTTTTCACCTTCAACACCTTGTGGTAAAGTAACTTATCACCCTTAAAGGCCCAGCTCTGAAACTCCTTATTGCACCCACTAAAGCCTCCTCTTCTACCTTATGGGTTCAGGATGACAACTAACTGCAGACATCATCAAGGACTGTTTTTGACTTCCTAACTAACTTCCCTCCTCAACTCTAATGGAAATCTCAAGTGCAGATCAGACTGTAAAATCCTCTATAACTCATTACCTACAGCTACATACAGCTTCCAAGCTCTGCAGAGCACAGGTGGCTAACCTATGGCACCAGTGCCACAGGGAGTTGTCTGTATCACTGAAAGCTCTGAAAGGTTCACTATCAATGCTAAAAGGGCAAGGTTTGGGGCTCCTGAAGGCCCTTCCTCTCCTTCCTAAATATACTCTGACAGGGCAGAAGAAGTGGGCATGACCACTCTGAGTACCTTGCTTCAAGGCCACTTCCAGGGCTCACTTTGGGTCATAATGGACAGCTGCCCCCTCTGGCCCTAGCTAGTCACCTTCTCTGACCCTCGCTGCCTCCACTTCTCAGGACAGCATACACAATCCACTCACACACCTTCTCTTATCCGCCTCTCCCATTTGCTCCATAAGGACAAGACTGTATCTGCGGTGGCCTTCATGCAGGAGTCATGCAACATGTGGTTATGTGTGCCTGAATAAACAAATGAAAATCAATGACAAACAAGATCATCGCTGGCAGTCATGACTGTCCTTCAAACCCAAAGAGAGCCCACGGGCTGCCCCTCGAGGCAGAAGCCACAGTGTAGAAAGAAGACCATGTGGAGTCTGGGAAATTTAAATCTGGGGGGAAATGGGCCCCAAACTGGTGTGGGATCTTTTCTGGCCAGTAAATACTATCAAGGAGGCTATGCTCAGCAATTCTAGGTTGCGCGATGCTTCATGCTACTCCTACAGAATTTTTAGGTCAGAAATGTATTCTCCAGAAACTAGATGCTGTTTATATATTTGTTATTAAACACAATGTGAAAGTACCTATTACCTCGTCATTGTTTAAATTAATATTTATTTGACCCCAGTCTACAGAATTTTATTTCTCTCTGTCATGAACTAGAGTTTTGCAAACAGCAGAGTTATAGAACCACTCTAGAACAGCCACTTTTGGGAATATAAAATCATTTAAGTAAGGCAAGCAGACTTTGGTGGAATAGCCTCTATTTTTTGCCCACTTACATAACTCTGCATTGTCAAAGTGCACCAATAACTGGTGCTGTCATCTCTCATGCCCCCAAGAAAAAACTCCTTTGGGGCTCTTTCTACATTTATTTTCAATTGTCAGATCCCCAGAGGAAAAAAATCAAATCACTGACGCTATTTCAAACTTCATGCTCAAGGCAACCACTAAGAGGATAATAGGGCAGCTCTGCTTTTGCTCTCTTTGAGGCAGGAAGACACCCCATGGCTGTGAAGGAAAGGCAGGACACGTGTGTAGACATTCAAAATATAGCAAGGAACTCTACAAGAGAAAGATAGGAGGGGCTGAAGGAAAGAGCTGCTTGGAACCATGAATCACTGCAAGGTAACTTTTGTTATTATGTAAGGCAAAATGAGCTTTCTACATTGCCACTGAATGACTGTTTCAGCCTTTCATGCATTCATTCAGCAAACATTCAGTGAGAACCCATTAACTGCCAGCCACTGCTGGGTAGGCAGTGTAAGCAGACTTCGAGCAGAACATCAGGGGCAACTACTCCTGGTGTTCCTGCCACACCAGCCTTTCTTCAGGCCTCATGCAAAATTTTTCCATGCTCCAGCAGAGGCCCCAGATGAAATGTTTCTTCCTCCAAGAGGTCTAGCCAGTATGTTCCCGCTGGACTAGATTAGTCTTCTCTGTTGCATATTCCCATTGCCTCTCCAGTAGGCAGTAGGCTCCACGTGGCAGGGACAGCCTCTCCAGTGGCCAGCACAGTGGCTAGAGTACACCAGAAGTCAGTAAATATTCTGAAAAAAGTGAATAACCTGGGGCTGAAGTGACATACTACAGGCCCTAAGAAACACAGTGGAGTCAGTATGGGATGTAGAGTTCAAAAGACTCAAGTCTGAAGCCCAGCTCCATTTTAATCTGGGACCATGATCTCTCTGAGGAGATTCAGTTTCCTCAGCTATAAGACAGCTATTTACTATTTCATGGAAAAATAGTAAAGATTAAATAAAATGATGTGGATCCAGTAACTGGCACAAAATACTTAACAAATGCTATCCTTCTACCCAAGTCCTCCAACTCACAATACTTAAGAAAGAGTTGCTAAAATGAAGACAGGACCCTAATCCTTTGAAATTTATCAAGAAAGGATTCAAGTATGAGGAACAAGATAGGAACTGGGCAGGATTACACAGGCAAGAAGCCCAGATGGTATCTTACTTGAGCTCCTTCAATCTGCCCAACCAAAGTACAACACCAGGCCCAGACTGAGCTTCCATGTAGAAATCAAATGGCTGCAGACCTGAGAAGACAGCAGAAAGCAGAGAGCAGGCAGTATATCCAAAAATGGACTGTGAAGAACATAGACAAAAGGATGCAAAATTTTCAACCCTAATTTTGCTGCCCACAGATAACATAGGGAGACCTCGACGTCTGGAAGTGGGCTGAATCAGCCCAGGAAGAAATGGTAGCACCATGTAATAATACAGCACTGGGCCTGGTATTAGACAACAGGGCTCAAGTCCAAACTCTGTCACCTACTAGACATGGGGTCTGCAGTGAGTCTTTCCCTTAGCTAAGTTTCAGTTCATCATTTGTAGACTAAAGCAATCAGACCAGGATGATGTTGAGGGACCTGAGAGTGCTCAAGATGCATGTCAGTCAGCAGTAATCATGGCAAAGGGAAAGCTTTTCAATCACACACACCACTGACCTCACCTTCTGCTGCACTACCCTCACAGCAGGTAAACAGTCCTAAGGACGAGCCAATACAGTATTTCCTGAGCCTGTCCCATCTCCTGCTTCAGCACTACACCTGTTTGTTCTACACTTGCAATTTGCCAGATAAAATCACACTTCCCTTCCTGGAAAGAGCTACCATTTGTATTTCAAGTATTCTTTCTTTTTAAAATGTTAATCTAATTACAGTATTATAAAGGCTAATCAATAAAATTGCCAAGTAAAATTTATCCAGAAAACAATTTCCTCCTACTTTTGTTTCCCTTATAATAACAGCAAGACTTTTTAATGAATTGCTCACCTGCAGAGTACTACCAGGGCAAGAATATTACCCAAGTATACTACACTTGCTTCATAAGCAAGTAATGCTACACAGAGACTCAACTTGTGGAAACTCTACAAATAATATTCAAAATCCCAGGCTTACAATACTATCCTTACCCACCCTCACAAACATATACCCAGTGTTCACTAAGTACCATTTGGTATGTGCTAGCCACTCATGGAGCTAAAGACATAGAATAATAAGACACAATTGCACACCTTAAAGTCTGGCCTTTAAGATCAAAGGAGGTCAGGTGGTCCCAGCTGTGAAAGAAGTGGCCGACTGGAACTCAGTCCATATGCCAAAAAAGAGTCTCTGCACAAGGTTAGGCCATGGCAAAGCTCTGCTCAAGGGCTGCACCACAGAAGTCATGAACACTACAGCTGCTCTTCTCAAAGTTCAGTCTGGACCACAGGAAGCAACAGCCCTAGCTGGAAAGGTGTTAGAACTCATTTTTTCAGCCTGCACCCTGACATGCTGAATCAGAAGCTCTGGGAGTGAGATCCAGCAATCTACATTCTAGCAAGTCTGCCAAGTGAGTCCAAGGAGTGCTGAAGTTTAAGATTCACTGCCCTAGAAAACGCTGCATGTTTGTGGTCAAAATAGTGGAAAACTAAGTTGCTGATTAAATTTAAGAGAAAAATAATAATATTGGATAAAAAATGAGGTCTTAAATGCATTTGAAATGTTGGTATTTTGGAGGAAGTAGGCTTACTAAAGAAGGAAGGACAGACTGAAGTACTGGTTCTGATATGTGCTTGTGCCTACCCCTCCAGGACTTAAGGACCTGGGATTTCCAAATTTAAGACTTTCTGTTCCTGATGCTGAGAGCCGGACACCTCAGGGCATGTTCCCACACTCACCAGCAAGGGCTCTTGGACAGCAAGAGCAATTGCTAGCTTTTCCTTTTTTTTTGGCAGGGAAGGTGTGTGAAGTGAGGGGTTAAACAGGAAGATGGAAAAGGAAATGAAGAAATAAGTGTTTCTTAAATTGCTAAATTAAAAAAAAGAAATAAGAATGTACAGAAAGATGAAGAATTAATGGAAAAAAGTGTGCGGGTACACAGAAGAGACTGCTTAGAGCAGGATTTGTCGAGCTCTGAATAACAAAAGGGGAGGATCACCCTTAAATGGAGACAAGTAATGAAGAAATACTGAGACATTTCTTGCCTCTGCTACCAGGTAGCAAAATCAACACAGTACAGCTTGGTTGCGGTTTAGCAGCTATTCTTCTGATATCTCTTCTTGTTTAGTTATTGCTGAGTGGTGGGAATGGAGATGCAGGACAAATACAAGTTAGGTGGCAGAGAGCAGAGATAGCATAATGATTAACGGATTGCTTTTATGCATCTTAATTCAGTCAGTGGTCATAATTACAGAGTATCAATATGTTTTTAAATATATGAACAATCATGTAACAAAAAATGTTTCTGATGACAAAGGCTATCCTGAGCTATATATTAATCTTATACTGCAACTGTTTTAAAATAATATATTTGGATTTTAAAATATCTATTTTCCTTGAATGAAAATCAGTGCCAAGTTAATTCTAATTTTACGATCTAAATGCAATTTTTCTACAGCACACTACAAAATGTTAAACTCTGAGAAAGAAATAACAGTAATGAAAAGTCAGTTGTACTCTAACAGTGAATTTCCTGTAGAGGTAACCTGAGGTTCTACAGGTCAAAAAAGAAAGATATATATGTTTAATCATAAATCTATCTAAGAGAGTTCACTTCTACCCTATTTTCTTACTACCATTTTAAATGAAGGCTTAACTCTCTGGGATGAATATTATAAATTTAATAATGTTGTCCCAAATCACTACTAGCTCTAGTTGATTTTTCATTTTCATCTCTATTGATAGAAGAATGTTGTGATATCCAGGTGGCAAGTTGAGGGAGAAAAATGATACACAATGGGTCGGACATCTATTGAAAATGCACTACGGGGGACCAGGGAGTTAGCTCAGTGGTTCCAGAGCCTGTCTCGCAAGCGCAAGGACCCGGGTTCGATTCCCCGGTAACCACATAACAATACTGGGTGTGGAGA
>PVIR01021007.1:0-24083 GCA_004026965.1 Petromus typicus | reverse complement strand
CATTAGCACAAACATCTTCTATTGTTCTGTTTGGAAAATGCTATTAAGTTTTACTCCAAGTATTATTAATGCATAGCTTTTCTAAGTATGGATGGCTATTAAAACTTGTCACCATATGTCTTTTGTCTTAAGAATGATATCCAGGGCCAGGGATTTAGCTCAGTGGTTCCAGCACCTGTCTTGCAAGCGCAAGGACCTGGGTTCAATCCCTAGTAACCACATACAATACTGGGTGTGGAGACTCACGCCCAACAACAACCAGTACCACATATCACAGTGCCAGGCGTGGTGGCTCACGCCTGTAATCCCAGCACTCGGGAGGCAGAGGCAGGAGGATTGCTGTGATGTGAGTTTGAGACTGAGCTCAAGGCCAGCCTGAACCACAAAGCGAGACCCCGTCTCAAAACAAAACAAAACAAAACAAACAAACAAACAAAAAGAATGATATCCAAGTGAGATTTTAAGAGGATTACAATTCTCAAAGGTTAGTTAGCTAAAATTACATTAAAGCATTTAGTGTAAAAATGGCTAAATATTATGACAATTTCATTGTAATACATGGTTTACAGCTTTTTAGAGAGGAAGTAAATCTTTAGATTGATTTTACTGTTTTAAGATTTGTGATTAACTTTAAAGTAACAAAATACATTTTAAAATAATTCTATACTTTTGGAGCTATATTAATTGTGCCTCAATTTTTTCAGTTTAGGTCTTTTCTCAGTAGGTCTCATGTCAATAACACATTGTTGAGAATTTCTAAAATATTGTTTTTCTAGTTGAACCAGCTTTTGGGGATCAGAATTCTAATAATTATCAAAAAACAAAACTGATTTTCTTGTGTCTAAGGAACTTGGGAAACCCATGTCCATGTTTTTGATCTATTGATTTGGTCTCTAATATGTTTTATCTTTCTGCTTATTATTGATATAGTTTACTTCTAGCAACATATTATTGTGTCAATTTTTTATTTTATATACCTATTTCAGATGATTTATTGACATTTAATTACTAAAACTCTACTGTTAGAATTTGTCACTAACCCGAGAAAATGCATGGTATTATAAATGACACAAATAAAAATGCTATTATCACTGAAACCAATGATACAATTTGGTTGTTTGAAAGGATACTGAAATATTATTAAGAGATGATTGGGGGGGTTAATCCTTCTGTCTGAACATTTCAGTGGGGTGGCGATCTTGGTATTCTCCTTTGAAGTGAATTACATCATCACTAGACACATGTTTCACATTGAATAACCTTGATCTCCCTCAGAACCTTGTACCTATTGTTCCATTCAGTACACAATTTTATGATCTTATCTGATTTTGTCATCTTAATTACTCTTTGGATATTATCTCTATAGTCTTTGAATCTTACAAATCATCTTCAGAGACTTTGATTCATATTCTTTTATTCTTGCAATGATAAATGAGGCATTTTGTAGAAAATGTTTTAGTGTTTTATCATTACAAATTCTGCTCTGGTATAACCACATACACATGCATAATATATATATATATATATATATATATAATATATGTGCACAAATATAAAGTATACATGTTCTATACTATATTATGTATAGTTTTTCTAATCTAAAAATATAATTACATATATGATATACACAGAATCTATGTCATATAGTATGATCCATGTGACATATCTGTTATGTATCTGTATACAGAATGAGAATTTTATATACATACTCCTTATTAATGTCTTAGACATGTTATCTCACACTTCATTTTCTGATTACCAGATCTTCCTATCAACTAGAAGGAAGCTGGATCTCTGTAGCTTTCCACAGTCTCTTCATGTCCCTCTTGTTTCACTTACCCGCTTGATAAGACTGAGCTTTCCCCCATCGATCATGATCTTGACTCATCACTCAGGCTTCAGCTCCGCATTTCCTTCCCCGAGGCAGGCTCCCTGGCTGGGTCTGCTGCCTCCTCCCCAGGCCAGCCAGTCCCCGCCCTTGCCTGTGGCTCAGTGTCTGATCATCGTCTTGACACTCATTTCACCGTGATGATCATTTCGTGTCTCATTGAAAATGAAAGTCGTCTGCGGTCAGGACTAGAGAGCTGACCTGTGAGCTCCTGTGATCCTGTCTTAGAGCCAGACATGTTGGTGGCTTATGCATATTTATGGAGTGGATGGATGAATGAATTGCCTGTTTCCTATTCTCATTTGAAAAATAATTTCTATATTTAAAGTCATAAGTCAATATGACTAGGCATTTAATATAGTTTTTCCTATAATTATTATAGAGGACAGGCTAGTTATGGCGCTCAGTGGTTGAAAGCCTTTCAACAACTCTTGCCCATGGGGGCTGTAATTTCACCTTATGATATCATAAACCACTCAAGGATTTCATGTAGTTACCAGAACCTTGGGCTAAAATTATAACCCTGAGAGCCCGTGCTGCCTATTAGTCATTGGGTACATGACACACAGCAAAATATATTTTGCATTCTTGGACTTCATCTTGGTTCCCACTGCACTGGCTGCTTGAGTTCATATTTGACCTGAAAATTACTCAGCTTCCTGCATGTTAAACCTTCTAAAAATCTATGATGATTCACAAGCACTAAACGTTCATTAGCAATAACTAAATGAACATATTATGTATGAGTTTCCTATTTGTTCTGATAATTATTTTTCTCCAACAACATTCTTGAAATGCTGAGCAGAGCTTGGGCGCTGTGAACATTCCTACCCCTGTGTGTTATGTCTTCTCTGGATTTCATGAATGCGAAGCAGCACGTGTCCTGGAGCCTGTGATGGATCTGAAATTAGGAATGACCAGAAAGAGGCTGACACTTTGGAAAACTTGCTTTACCTCTCTGAGTTGCAGTCTGCTTCACTCTTAAATACCTTTTCTGCTTCACAAAGACATGACATATCAACTGAGGTACTTAATGAAGGAGTTTAGGAGGTTTAAGAATGGTGTGTGTCATTAGTAATGATTTCTCACACAAATCAAAAACCTTCAGTTTTTAAAGGCATGTAAAGTGAAAAGAAAATTAGTAGTGTAAGACAAAATTCAGATGTGTCACATTTTTCCCTTTTAGCACTCAGTTGTAGATAAGAATCCATGTCAAAGGAAGCTGATGGTAAAATTAGAGAAATTTAGGGACAGCATCTTTCTTTTCTCTAGTGGAACAAGAAGCAGTGATTTGTCAACTGATTTGCAAGATGTGAAGAACAAGGTGAGGAATGAGTTAATAATAGTTCAACAAAAAAGCTAATAAACGTAGCTATCTCCATTAAAAAGAATAAGAGTAAAAACTCTGGCACTTTTCTGAAAATCTTTAAAGAATAGGAAAATATGTTGCTGATTTGGCTGAAAGGCAAAGAAGAAGAACAGTTTGGTTGGGCAAAGAGATGGAAGAATTGTGGGGGGAATAATGGAGAATCCATTACTTAGATCCATTACTAAGGGGTTAATAAGCTGGGCTAAAATTGAACCTGGTAAGTTCGGTCTCGGATGCTACTGGGGCGCCAGAGGAAAGCAGAATACTAGGATGAGGGTCACTGAAGCAGTACGTCTGTTACTGTGTCCTGAAGCCAATTCTAAGATGTAAAATTTAATCCTAGTAAATGACACGGATCCAAGGCTGAGGGCTAAGAGTGGTACCAGCATCAAAAGGAACCTGATGCTGGGTCCTTTGGGACCTGACAATCACAGCCCTTCTCAGATTGTGTTGTAAAATGAAACACCCAGAGGTTTGGTTAAAAATACAGATTCTGGTTCACTAGGTCTAAGGCAGAATTGAGATTCTGCATTTGTAAAAAGCTTCTGGAGAACTGCTGGTCCTTGGACCACATCTTCCGGAAAGATCTAATCAAATATTACAAATTTTTCCCTGGGTAAGGATAGGGTTTGAACCTAGATGGAGGAAAGGTAAGGAAAAGGGTGTCACTCGAACATGAAGGAGAAGCAGCGAAGGTTAGAAGCAGAGCTCAACCGCCAGGTGCGTGTGGGTGGGCGCTGTGCTGGCTGCCTTCCATCTTATTCTCTTTCCCGGAAATCTGAAGGTTGCTGTGTGCTCCTCCAATTCGTCAGACTGTGTAGTAGTGCTACGTCATTCTCTGATCTCGGTGTAAGCCGGGTCGTCTAGAGTAAGTTAAAAACCCACAGGGAGGCTAACAGAAGTCTCACCTCTCTCGGAAAATGCTGCCTTATTTTGAAATGTACACAGTTCTTGTAGGGACCTTTCAGGGGAAATGTCTTAATATAACAGAAAAAAAAAAAATTGTTGACGGAGTTTCCAAAGCCTGTGGCAAGACAAATGTCTGGAGACAACCCTGCTATCTCTATATTCTAATGACAAGTAACTATTTACATGAATGAAATTTGAATAAAATAAAAAATGCTGAATGATTTTACATGTTATTTTATGTTCATATTTTGTATAATTTACTTCTTGTTATGGTGCTGGGGATTGAAACGATGGTTTTAGGCAAGCTAGCCAAACCCTCTATCACTAGTGATATCTCAGCCTTTGAATCTACTTTTGTACTTTTTTCAGTGTATTTTACAGCGATACCCTACTCCGATGAAGAAACACACCTTACTTTATCCAACAAATCTGCTCTTTATGACAATAGGTAATTTCTCCCACCGTTTAATAATGTAAGGAATACGTTGATGAACGTATTAATCCTCTGAGCAAAATGTATGTGCACTTAGCATACACAGGGTGGGGGCGGAAGTGCAGTAATACTTGGGGGGTCCGGAGATGATGAAGAGCAGGGGACAGGAGAAAGGAAGCCTCTCTTTCACAGCGGGTGGGGCATCTGAGAGCGACACATGCCACGGTGGCGTTGGGTGGAAGAAACTATGCAGACGGGTAACTTCTTTTTCATGTCCGAAGAACCCGGAGGTCTCCCTCCCTGCTGCAGTACTTGGGTGGGCAGGCGGCAGTGACAACCATTCTGGGCAGTAATAGCAGCTCATCCCCTGGGTCTGCGTCTCCACCCCACACTGAATCATGGACTCTGGGCACGGATTCCAGCCCCAGCGGCGATCTTTGCCCTTGAATCTTCTCTGTGGTCTGAGAAGCTTCCCTACCCTAGTTCCAGGAATGGGGAACGCACTGGAATAAATCAGGCGAAGGACGACCTTCTTATTGCAGGTGTAAGTGAAATACTAAATAGGAATAATTCACAGCCAGACATTGTTGCGTATAAATCCCTTCTTGCCATTTATTAGCTGTGCAGGTGTACATGAATTAACTCATTTCTGTTAGCCAGTATTTCATCTGTGTGGATGCAGGAAAGTGTAAATGAGAAAAATTCATTTAAATCAGATAGAGTTCCTGGAACATAGTAGGTATCCACTACATGCTCTTATTACTATTTATGACATTAATTTTTAAATTCTTGCCCCTGAAGTTATATCTATGACCTTATTATGAACAAAGCCAATCATTATAACCTTTGAGATGTTGACTGATTTTCATTTTAAGCACAAACCACAGGAGATACACATATCTATATACTTATATTCATTTGTATCTTTTATGATTGATCCCTATTAATTTTGTGTCTTCAGATCACACTTGGCACAACTTCCAGTTGGAATATACTTTAAGGAAACATCAGTAGTTTCTGTTTCAGTTGGCTCATACATATTTTCTTTCTTATGGTATGTTTTAGGTAGTGGCTTTTTTTTTTTTTTCTTTTTCTTTTTGAGACAGGGTCTCGCTTTGTAGTTCAGGCTGGCCCTGAGCTCAGCCTCAAACTCTCACATCACAGCAATCCTCCTGCCTCTGCCTCCTGAGTGCTGGGATTACAGGCATGAGCCACCACGCCCGGCACTGGTGTACGTAGTACTGATGGCTGCTGGGCATGAGTCTCTATGCCCAGTATTGTATGTGGTTTCTGGGGATTGAACCCAGAACCACTGAGTTAAATCCCCGGCCCTAGATAGGAGCTTTCTGATAAAATGCTGTGGCAAGTCCACTTCTTGAGTTTCAAAATATTAATGGAGTCTAAAAAGTGTCTTCCTAAACTTAAGTTATGAGTAATGTCATTTGTTTGTGCAGTTGACTAGAGAAAGCTTGTAGTTAGTTGCATTTGGGAAAACTAAGCCATAACTGGCCAGATTGCCTAAGCTGGGTTGTCAATGGAGATAAACTCAGTTAAGATTCCTGACTTGCCATTGAATAGACCAGTGGTTGGATCACATAAGTCCCTGATCTGATTAAGAGTCAAAATATCCACCTGAAGGTAAACTAGAAAAACCCAGCATTCAACAGAATTTACTCTGTGTTTGGAGAACTAAAATATATATTTTAGATACAAAAAGAACCCTTTCAGCAAACTGCCTACATCTTCTTTGCATACACATAAATATTTATTGAGCATGAAAATAAGATTCTCCACAGGGCCAATGATCATTAACTTAGCTCTCTCTAATTCCAATGTGTGTGTCTATTTAATTTGCATTAACTTTTGAAGTAATATAAAAGTGCCTATATGGCATGGTCAATAGACATCATACCTATAATGGTTTATAATTACTTGATATATGTAAAATACTCTACAGTATAATCATGGCATAGAAAGTATTTTGTATACAGATACTTCTTGCTAAGAAGGTTAACAGGGACAAAATTATCAGCCAGTTTTGCCCTAATAGAGGAGAAGGTTTGGCAAAATGTCAACACATTTTTTGTTTGAATTCAAATCAAGCAAATGGTCTTAGACATTCATTATAACCAAGTCAGCAGGGTGTCTAATTGAAAATACTTTGCTGGAGTTAGTATGAATTACTGTGTTTATCTGAAAGTAATAAAAGTGCAGTTATTTTAAAAATTCTATAAAAATGCCATCTCCAAATTATTTTAGGTGTAGGTGAGGAAAGAGGTAGAGCTCGTGCTCATTTGTTTTGTTTTCCATTTATCAACTTGAACTAGAAAAGTCTTGATGACTTTTAAAAAGTTCTTCGAATTGGTGAACATTCTAGAGGGTGATTTTTTTTCCCATCCTTGTTAATTGTTATGATTTGTTTGTCTGATCTACTGGACTCCAAATAATTCTGACCCAGTGCTACCAGTAGGGACCCAGAAGAGCCCCCTCCTCACTCTTTGTGTGGGGCACATTATCTGTCTCACATTTCCCAAGATCACTTTCCTACCAAAGTATTCCATCTATCTGACCCCTCGCTCCATTCTAGAGGACTAGGTCTTAGGTTTTCTTTGCTTTGATGGCCTACCGATACACAATCTCTTGGCTCAAACACTCCAGGTCACTTTTGAACGTAATTTGGAACTCTCCCATCTATGATGTCCAACTGCAAATGAGAGGTGCACTCACTCTCTGCCTCTGTCCTCCAGGGATCATGGTGTCCACTTTGCTTGGTGTCACAATCACTTTCATTTATTTCTCAGTACTTCGCTGAGTGAGTGGTTGCTACTCTCCTATAGCCAGAGATGCATAGGGAAGACTTGGTCTCAACTGTTATGAAGTTTGTAATTTAGTGGTTGATGGAACCAAACATCAGCTGGATATTGCACACCCGTTATCTGCCTTAATTTTCTCAAAGTTAGACATAGAAGCTGTGAGGCACTCAGTAACATGCCAAAGTTCACAGGTCTAACATGCAACTAAATCAGACATTAAACATAATTATCTACTACCATGTCTGTGCCATTTGTATCAAACTGCACTGTCCCTTACTAAGGTTTTTATTTGTCCCATAGCATCTCATATGAATCTAGCTTTGAAAGTCCAAATTGATTTGGACTTTGATTGATTTGAAAGTGCAAATTGATCATTGCAGAATGTTATGCCATTGTTCAATGATGTTAGCATTTTAAATTCCCTAATTAATTGAACAATCTTTGCTGAATATTAACTGTACACTGAACACTATGAGACTGGTAAGCATGAGAAGGTGGGATAGTCAATGATATGTAACATAACACTTACAATTTTAAAAGTCCTATGAAAGGACTAACCTGGTAAGACTGAAAATTTGCTTTTGGAAGTCAGGAATGCTTAAAATGTAAACAGTGCACTGTGGGAATCTCAGTGTTTCAACATTAGAAAACTGATTTTTCTATGTGCATCAAACATTGCTGATGCCTGAACTATTATCTTATTCTTTTTTGGTATGATAAAGCACTTTTGCATTGTATAAACAATGCAACAGGCATTGCAGAGAATATAGAGTAGATATTCCTGTAAAAATACTACCCAGATAATAGAGCTGTGATGTTTTCTGTATTGTGTTATATACCTTGTGCTGTATTTCTTTCTACTTAGTTGTTTCTGTAGCATGTAAGTAAATATGTATATTACAAAATTGGAAATGTAGTATATGACTTTGTATCTTGACTATTATCATTATTACTATAGTTATTATTTTTTGAGACAGGGTCTCACTTTGTAGTTCAGGCTGGCCTTGAGCTCACTATGTAGCCCACGTGACCCTCGAACTTTCAGCAATGCTCCTGCCTCTGCCTCCTGAGTGCTGGGATTACAGGTGTGAGCTCACTTACCTGGCATTGTGGTATGTGGTTACCGGGGTTGAACTCAGGACCTTGTGCTTGCCAGGCAGGCACTAAAACTACTGAGCTAAATCCCAGGCTTATCATTATATTCTTACTTATGACATCTTCCAAAATCATCTTTGCAGACTGCTTTGTTATAGCACACAGGAATATTATAATGTTTCAATTGTGCTGTATACTGAACCTTTACATGGTGTCCAAGTTTTTGCAATTTTGAGTAAGCCTTCAATGAATCTTTGTAATAAATGGTTGGATGAATATTAAATTATTTTATTTGGACATATTCCTAGAAGTGGAAGTCAAAAGTGAAAGGGGATGAACCCTTTTAAATCTCTTGATAACAAATGGATAAAGTGATTTATAAACTTGTTCTCTAATAGTGGTGTATGTTGGTGTTTGTCTCGCTGTGTTTCCACCAATATTGAAAACTATTAATAAAAAGTTTCTAATATGATATGTAAAAATATAATCTTATTTCTATTTTCTTTAATGTTTATTTGATTAGAAATAAAATTTAACTTTAAAATTTTATTGGCTAATTTTGTTTTTCCTAAATTATTATTAACATTATTTTTTAGATTTTTTAAATTTTATTTACTCTATGGATAACTTCCTTCCCAAAAAGATTTAATGCAATTTTAAGGTCAAGGAAATATAAAACACTGTTAATTAAAATATGACAAACTGTGAGAAAGAAGCAATAAGAAGCCAGAAATGAAGCTTGTGGTGCATACAACAGTGACAATAAATGTGCTGTGGGTGAAGAAGAAGCTTATCTCCAAGTTCCACTCCAGAACCTTAGCTCAAAAAGAGGATATTATAGTTTATCCAGTTTTCACTGGTGGTGTGTGGGACGGACACACACAGAGACACACAGAGAGTCAGAGACAGAAACAGACAGGGACAGACAGCCTACTGTTTGAGTTGAAAGTAAAAATGGTACTAAAATTTGGCAAGACTTTTAATTATTGTTACTTTGTGTCTTCTATGTGTCCAGTTCACAAGGCGCTTTTTCAAGTTGTGTTTAGATGTTGAATGTCTCCCAAAGGCCTGTGTCTGCAAAGCATGATCACTAGCTGACTGTACTTTGGGAAGTACTGAAAGACTTAGGAGGCAGGACCAAGTGGAAGGGAACTGGTCATGGGAAGGGAGCTCACTGGGATTCCTGCCCCTTTCTGTCTCTTTCTTTACTCTCCCACCACCATAAAATGAACAGCTTTAAGTCACCATTTGCTCTCCGCCATGATGCTCTGCCGTCCCAAATCAATGGAGTCAAGAGTTCATGAACTGAAACCCCTGAAACCATGATCCAAAATAAATCTTTCCTCCTCTTAAGTTGATTGTGTCAGGTATTTTGTCACAGTAACAGAAAGCTGACTAACACAGTAGGATTGTTTTGTTTAGTTCCCATAACCATTTAATGGCTAACGTACTATATTAACTTTGTTGGGAAGTGCCTGACATTTTAGGAGTGACCAATGACCATGAGCTTTTCTGTTATTATCACTAATATTAAGTACTTCAGTGTCTAGAGAAGAAAAGTCCTCTGAGTCTTTTTGAGATATCCTATATAAACATAAAACTAGCACATGTACACATACAGATCTACATGCCTGCATACACGCAATTCAGCAATAACACTAACAACATTAATACTAACTAAACACTAACAACAAAAATCCAGACATCCTTTGAAACTTTGAACTAGGAATTCTCAAACATATGAACTGACCAGAGAAATTTTGAAATCTTTGAATACTGAGTCTTCTAACTAGACCGTGTGGCTCCGTGCAGTCCTTGTAAGACTATAGGATTTCTTAAATTTTTCTTCTTGTGAGAAGTTTTATCTCTAGAACATCTGGTAATCAAAATTCTCTGCATTGCTACCTGCCTTACTTTCCTGGCTTTCCACTCTCACAGATCACGATGAAGGGCACAAGGTGGCACCCGCTCCCTCTGGCCTTGGGACTTCTGTGTACATTGTTCCATCACCTTTCTCTCCCCTGCTCCACTGTACTCCCCTCAGGCTCAGGGCTGTCCTCCAGGGGCTTCTCTGGGGCTCCAGCCTGATATGTCTCCCGCAAGGATCTCAGTGTTGTATTTTCCTTCACAGTAACCTACCACAGTTTAAATCACCAGCTGATTTATGTGGACTCTTGATTCATGCTCTTATTTTTCATTAACTTCTGTGTTTCAAGGACAGGGTCTGTGTTTGCCTGTTTCTGAATTCCCAGCCACCTAGCAAGGTGACTGGAATAGAAGCTGCTACTGTCACGATGACTTGAAGAAGGAATGTATGGCATGCTGTAGCTGTGTTCCGACTCTGTCAAGCTCTGTTTTCAGTATCTTGTTCCCCTTGGAGTTATAGCATCTATCCCATCTTCATGGCCAGATTTTATTACATGAATTCATATGTCTCATTGGGAAGCCACATGCTGTTACAGGAAGATCAATAAAAGGTGGTTTTTATTATTTTGGAAAATGCTTCTCATTTCCTACTCGAGACAGCCAGTGTCCTTTGCCTTAATATTTCTGGATGAAGTTTTCTCTTGCCCTCACAGCAGGTCTGTCTCATGTTTGATAGTTATTTGAATGTTCACCAGGACTGTTTTTCTAAAGCAGTGCTGTCATCTGCCGGTACAACACACGCTAGCCTCTCATTCATGCTAAGAGCCCACTTCCTATTTTTCTTTTTCTTCTTCTTAGTCCTTGATTTAAAAGATACAGTGTTGGAGGTATGAACTTTTACACATATGAAAGAACTTAAAGTTAAGAACATTCCTAGATGCAAAAATATCTGAGAAGTAGCTCATGTGTCTGGCTTACCACTTTAAAGTAACAAAAAGTACAGATAGTTTGTTTGCAGAATTTGTGTATGTGCATGTGTTTTTTATGCTTCACATTGTACATGTGTATCAGAGATGTGTAGGACTGACTGTTGGATTTGCAAATGTTCTCTTGGAGCACATTCATTAATTGGAGACTTACTGTGTCAGAGACTCAGGAGTTAAGGGAGCCTTTTAGTGAGATGCTACTATAGAAGTACTACAATGTCCGATGAAATCAGCAAAGAGTTCATTTTGAATCCTCATTTTTACCCTTCAGCTGGTCCAGTTCAACCCTGTGAGGAAAAGCGTGGCTTCATTTTCCTCCGTGTTTTGTGACTTTTGAAGTGATTTTATTTTCCTGTCTTATGCACCATCACAGTGGAAACCAAAGGCTGGGAATTTCTACAAATTCCCAGATTCCTATCTTATTCTGTAAACCAAAATGCAGACCTTGTTGGACAAAAATAATGCTGCAGGTCGGGTGCACTGGCACACACCTGGAATCCCAGCACTTTTGGAAGCTGAGGCAGGAGAATCACAAGCCCAAGTCCTGCCTGAAGAATTTAGTGGGATCCCATCTCAAAATAAAAAATCTATGATGGGAGGTCCCATTTCACCTGGCCATTGCTCTGCTAGGAATATACACAAAAGAATTAAAAGATTCATATCACAGAGACATATATGTACCTATGTTTATAGCAGCTCAATTTATGATTGCTAAATCTTGGAATCAACCAAAATATCCATCAACTCGAGACTGGATAAAGTATATGTTGTTCTTTTATAGAATGGAGTATTATTCTGCCATTAAAAATGATAAGATTGGGTCATTCATACTCGAATGGATGAAACTTCAAGTCATCCTCACAGGTGAAATAAATAGATCACAGATATTTGAGTATTGTATCTTTTCTCTTGTATGAGAAATGAAGATGTAAATGAGTTCTAGTACATATAGTCAATATTGTGAAATAAAAAAATATTTAAAAGGAAAGAGGGTGTAGGGGTAAATAATGAGGGGAAAAAGAATGTGATAGTAATAAAGGAAACAAAGCTTATGTATATAGGGGTGGCAGGTTGAGGGTGGGTGGGGGAAGGGGAAAAATGAGAATCAAGTCATGTCATATTCTGATACAAACTCTCAATTTGAATGTGATGATGATGTGTATTCATAATGTACCAATAAAGATTTGAATAAAAAATAAATAAAAAACCAAAAAGGATGGAGAATATAACTAAAGGCCAAGGCTCTTAGCTCAAGCTCTGGTACCACAAAAACAAATGAGCAAACAAATAACTAACACAAACTTTAGTTTGTGCCCCCAATCAGTCACCCCAAAATACTAACAGGAAATGACTTTACATGAGGTGACCACGGGTGCCCAATTTCATGTTTTTCTTGACCTTCTGCTTCACCTGAAGGGAATAGTGCTAGTTTTATGCTGAGAAAATATCTCAGAAAGCTTACATATCTCATAAATTTCAGCTTTTGTGGCCTCTTGCTTTCAAGATTCCACCTGCTTTGACACCTGAAGCTTGCCTCTTGGAAGACTTGGCAAGGCCTTGTGAAGCTAACTATATTACTTTTCCTGTGAAATAAATTATCTTGGCAAAAATAGCTAAGCGAAGATAGAACCATCTTAAATTTCATTTGTACCACAGGCCAGTCTCTCTTCCTTGGGGTTATCTATAGGAAGTCAGCAACAAGATTATTTCTTTCCTCTAACAGCCTATCAGGGAGAAAAAAGAGAATTCCAAACTCCCTTGGCTGCTGCAATATTCAGGAAGTCATAAACTGGTCTGTTATGTAAAGCCTCTTGCTTTTAATTTTATTTCTGTTTCAGAGTGCTTGGTTGAAGTCAATGAATTTTAACTATAAAATGGTGATAAATATTTACCCTCTTAATTTTTAACAGTTTTATTGTGTTAAATGTATAGCTTTTATGCTCGAGAATTGTGATAAAGAAGAAAAATGAATCTATGACAATTATTGTAAGTTATCTGATAACAAGTTTACAGACATTTCTGCTACCAGGACTCAGTTTTCAGATGGTCTCTCTGTGAATACAGATAATCACAATAAATCTTACTGCTTAAGTCAGTATATATATATATATATATATTATTTTTAGGTTTTTTTGAGACAGGGTCTCACTTTGTGGTTCAGGCTGGCCCTGAGCTCAGCCTCAAACTCACATCATGGCAATTTTCCTGCCTCTGCCTCCCAAGTGCTGGGATTATAGGTGTGAGCCACCATGCCTGGTACTGTGGTATGTGGTACTGGTTGCTGCTGGACGTGAGTCTCCATGCCCAGTATTGTTATGTGGTTACCGGGGATTGAACCTGGGTCCTTGCACTTGCAAGGCAGGTGCTGTACTACTGAGCTAACTCCCTGGCCCAAGTCAGTATATTTTTGTTTAAATATATTTTCCTGTAGCAATATTTTATAATCCCAAGGCTGATATTTAAAAATAAAACAAACCAAGGCAAAAAATTGGGCTAGAAATGAAAATTATTTATAAAATATAAGAAAATCTTCTTTTGATTTTTAAGTATTACATACAATAGTAAAGTAGTTTAAGAAAAAAGTTTATGAAACTTTGAGAATCATTGTTTCAGCTTTGAGGTGCTTCATTGACTTCTAAATCTAAACACATCAGTTCTTTAAGATACATTTTTTTCAAAATTATGAATTAAATTTATTTTAATGGATTCATAAAATGTAAATAATGCACATATAAGTGAGGTACCACATGATATTTCAACAGTATTTTAATATGTCTATACATGATCTTCTTCTCCACATATTCATCATTTCTTTACAGAGGAAGTGTTTCCAGTCTTTTCTTCCAGTTTCCAAACTATGCCATCTATGACTATTCTCTGTGGGTCCCAACTGTGCCACAGCACAGCAGAGTTGCTTACTGAAAACCAGCATCTTGTACCCACGACTCACCCTGAACATCTAAACTTCTAGGGAGATCTGTAGGTTGTTATCGTCAAAGATTTGTAATGTACAACTATGAAAAAGAGACTGGAAGAGTTTATCCCCTAGGTAATTATAGAAGAGTTATGAGAGAAGGGAAGGGTGTGTATTCAATAGTATTAATGTGGAAGCCCAGGAAATTTTCTTGAGATGGATTAGCTGACTAGTGAATATTGCAAACTGGAAGAAAAAGGCAAAAACAACATGATATCCTAATATCTAATAATGGAAGGGAATAAAGAATCTGAAGACAAATAAGACAGTGAGGAAGGGGTGGAGGAGCCTTCAGAGCATGACTGACACTCCGTATAAAAAATCACCTCTCAGTCTGATTTGGGGAATTTTTAGCTTACTGCAGAAAAACAAATGGCCAAAATAAATACGAGAGATTTGGGACTTCTGTGTACATGATCGATTCTCCTTCACCAGAATTAAAAGGCTACAACATTAATTAGAAGTGAGAAGTCAAATTTAAAAAAAAATAATGGAAAAATCAAATCATAATACCCTGGTTTCACTGGACATTGAGCACACACACATACCCACATGTGCACGTACACATGAACACACACACTTCTTCATTTTCTTGGTTGAGACAGAGCACTCACCTACCCTGAATCTCAGCATGGCAGGTAGCATGCTACCAAAATTTGCCTTTGAAACTCCCAACTCACTTGTGGAGTCACAGTTGAGATCACAGCTTTGTTACAAGCCACATGTTCCTTTCTCTTCCACTTCACTTCTCCACACATCTTATTTTGCAACACCCTGGGGCCCCTCATTCATGGTCCCTGTCTTCAAACAGCAGCTTTTTCTCCTCAAAGCCCCTTCTTTTGGGCTCTTGCACTCCCATGGGCTTTAACTCATAGTATTGTTCTCTCACTCAGAATTCCCAGTAGCTTCATTTCATTCTGGAACTCCAGGTCCATGATGCCTGAGAGCTGATGAGATTCACCTGTGTGGTGGGTTAACTCATGATGAATTTAAGTGGGAAAGCCCAGCTGAACTGTGAGCATAGCTGCTGGAACAGTTTAAAAGGTGAAGTGAAGATTGACATTGCTGATTTTCCAGAAGCTCTGTTGTACCTGGTTTTCCTGACCGGAACTTGGCTGCTCTTGTCTTCCAAGGAGCTCAAGTCCTCACTGTAGCCAAGGATGACTTCTGTCCTCTTGGGCAATGTCTGTTCTTTGCCTTTGTTTGGAGCATTGCTTCCTGGCTCCAGGGCAGATCTCTCAGCCTCATGGCACAGATCCTTCCCACAGCAGACAAACTTTTTAGCTCCCACTGCGGGTCCTTGGGCCTTTCTGGTGTAGATCCTTGATAGGGACTTTGTGGGCGATATTGCTGTGGGCTCTGGGCCTTTGACTGGACTTCCGCAGGACACTGCTGTGGGATCCAGGCCTTCTGCTGGGTTCTTTGCATCTCAAGCATGTGGACAGATTTCTCACATTTTTCTGCATGTGAGTATTGGTGAATACGGTAAGATAACTCTATAAATTTATGTATCCTTTATTAAATCCATTCCCTGACAAATGCTGACAACAATCTGTGCATTCAAAACAGATTTTAAAAAGCCATGTATGAAACTGATCAGATCAGCATATTTTTAGCTGGTAGGCTGCCTTCTGTACATCCTTGGATCAGACCATGATTTTCTCATAAGCTCAGGATTAGAGCTTTGAAGTTATAAATGTATGTTGCCTCTCCTGCCCTTGTTGATTCAATCATCATCATATTTCTTGCGTATTTCCTTTTATCTGTGACCATGGCTATAACTTTAAGTCTGTTTATTTTCTTTCTCTTCCAATCTTGCTTGTTTGTTGACCCCAGAGTGGACATCCTGAATAAATACCACCCCACCAGGCTGCTCCTTTGTTTACAAATGGCACTGGAGCACCATTATCAGAAGCTGTTCTGTTTTCTTTGCTTGTTATTGAAGATCCTTTGTTATCACAATTGCTCTGGCTTTCTCAGATTTAGATCTCAACTCTATCCCCTGCTGTGCCATTCTGTGGCTAACTTTGATATAGTTAGGAATAAACTGTGATCATGGGGTAAGGAAATTATTCTTATCTTACCTTCCTCTGCAGGATGAGGATATTGAGTAAGTTACATAATACCTTATGTCTGGATGAAAACTGGAAAATACTGCCACCATTTTTTTTTTTTTTTTTTTTTTTTTTTTTTTTTTTTTAGTTTTTTGAGACAGGGTCTTGTAGTTCAGGCTGGTTCTGAACTCAGCCTCGAACTCAGCAATCCTCCTGCCTCTGCCTCCTGAGTGCTGGGATCACAGGCATGAGCCACCACACCTGGCACTGTGGTATGTGGTACTGATTGCTTCTGGGTGTGAGTCTCCATGCCCAGCATTGTTGTATGTGGTTACCAGGGATCAAACCGGGGAGTTTGTGCTTGGAAGACAGGTGCCAGAACCACTGAGCTAAATCCCCAGCCTACCAACTTTTTCATAAAAGTTCAGGTGTCATAAATAGACAACAAATAAAATACTTGGTATAATTAAGAAAATTGAGTGTTTTTATATATAAAAAGTGCTATATATGAGAAATCTTCAATGTATGTTTTAAGCATAGTAATAGATATGGATATCTTTTTTGAATTTTATAGATATCAAATCTATATCTATATCTATATATATTGATCACATTCAACATTGAGGGTTTGTACTAGTACACGACACATCTTGATTCTCATTTTTTCTCATTCCTTTGCTCTCCCCACAACTCCTTGCCTCTTTTCTGAACCTCCACTGGAATTACATTCATTATCTCAAATTGAAAATGTTTTAAAATAGATTTGTCTCATTTAAGAAGTGGCCAGCTATAACACAAAGCTAACTTTGTCCAGTTTTGTAATCTTTTTCCTTTAGGTTGGGTTAATGACTTAAAATTGTAATTCTTTTAAACATTTTGGTAGAGTTGGTGATGGAATGATTAATTCTGTTTTGCCTAGAAATTGTTTTACTGCTCTGTTTTATGTATCTGCCTAAAAAACCATATGGTTTATTTGACTGATTTTCTTTTTATCCTCTAGAATAGTCACTGCTTCAACTTTTTCATGCACAACATCAAAGAGCTAATTACGGCAATCTTTGCTTCTGATGAATGAACCTAGTTAGTATTGTGTTCAGCTTTTTACATAAGATAATGCTTTAGAATCAGCATAACATGCATATATTAGATTGTTTTTGTACTGGATTGCACTGAATAGTTTCCAATTTGAGGTGGTAATTTGGAAGTCATATTAGCAAGATTCTTGCAAAAAAATCTCAAGTCTGTAGCAATACTGAATCTCTAAGAGGTCTATAGGACCACTGGGGAAAGAATAAACAGAGAATGCCGATGCTGTGACAGGGTGAAGGCAGGTATGTTGCCAAAACCTTCTTCGTGGTGTGTACTCACTACTTTTCTCTCTTTGGTGAGGCAACATACCTGATACTCAAAGTTAGAGGAGGAAAGATTTCTTTGGCTTACAGTTTGTAGACATTTCAGTCCATAATCAGCTGGCTCCGAGGCAGGGTGGCAGAGGGGCAGTAGTTAATGGTGGCAGAAGCAGCAAAAGCAGCAAGAAAGGTAGAAGGGGCATTGTGGAGGAAAAACAGTTTGTGGCACCCACAGGTAGCAAAAGCAGTAAGGGACCATAACAGTGTCTTTCTGCTCCTTTCATCTTTTTCATCCTACAGGGATTAAGGCTCTGCCAAAGCACTGACTGCATGTAGTGGTTTAGTAATCACATGCCCTTAATCCTAGCATCACACATTTCAGACTCAGTTATCTTTGAAAAAGACTGTTAGAGGCTTTGGAGGCCATCTAAACACAAGCCACAACATGGTAATACATTTATTCATGCCAGCAGTACTATTTGTATTCTTTGAGTTCTAACTCATAACATAAATCCCTCAGTGTTCATTAAGAGGAAACACAGGGCTAGGGATCAGATAGCTCTGTGTACAGAATTTGCCCAGGTGCATGAACACCTGGCCTTGTTCTCCAGTACTTCAAAGAATGAAAATAAGAGGAAATAAAAGCAAGACAATTTCTTGCGCTAGTTAATGACTCATCACTAGCTAATTCCTTTCGTGGGGTTTGCATCACCTACTGCCTAACATTTGCAGTTGTATATTTGTTAAATTTTTCACATTCATCTCATTACAAAACAGACCTCATATCCTAATGTAAACTGTTCGTCAGAATTTTCAGAAGCTACCACTTGGCTTCTGGGCTATGGCATCAGTTGTTGAAGACAGCTATAGATGTGCTTTTTGGTAATTCTACATGAAGTTAATTTTAAATGTGCAATATGTTGAAAGCAAGTGATTCAGTGCCCTGAGACTTAGTGTGGTAAGAAGCATCTGAGTAGGAGGGGCACTTTATCATCTGAAAGACTCAGCTCAGCTTTGAATGTGGTGTCACCAGAGTGTGCTCACTGAAGTGGCACTTTTGTCTATCTCTGCTAGGCACATCCTGCACCCTGGCGTCCTGCTCAGGACCCATCTGTGCCCTGTCCCATCAGGGATGCAGTACTCCTTTTAGCTCCATTCCATTGGCCTCAGCTTTGACAATCCCCTTTTCGTCATTCCCACTGGGTGGGCTAAATTTCCCCACATCCAGTCATTGAATGGGACTCAGTGTTAATCCATGGAGAAGACAGATATTGTATCTCTACTTGAGTGTCATTATGCTGTACCTGCTCACATATACTGTTCCTTCCTTTCACCCCCACAAATAGATGTCTAGGATATCAAAAGGCAGCCTAGAGTGTGTTACAATTTCCTTGAATATCTCTGCACATTTTAGTGTGACTGCTTGCACATTCTCTTCAACCCAAAGTCAGAAACACACAACTTTCCTTACTCTGTGAAGAGAAACCCATAAGCTAATCCTGCTACTACAGTTGAGCTTTCCTTATTTAGTAGCGGCTAAGGAACCTAGCACATGATTTTGCTGTGCTTAGGGTAATATATTCTTTCCTTTTTTATTATTCTTAATGGCAATATAGTTTACTATTTAAAATATGGATCCTCTTCTTTCCATTAACTATCAAGAGAAGTAGTTAATCAGTTTTTGAGGTTTTCTTTGAGTAAAAATATTACATTGGAAGACTGTTCCCTGAAAACTATTCTGTCAGATGTTAAGTAAAATGAGGAAAAGCTCACCTAGTAGATTTTATAATAGAAATACAATAATTTCTCTAGAACCAAACTCTCTAAATCTCCTTACTCCTTGTCTCACTTAATAAAACAGTAAAGCATTTTACTGAATCAGGCTGCAGACTCTCAGATAGTAGTCTCTGGAGTTGGCTGAGAGAACACCCTTGCATTAGAGGAGGAAGATACGCACACTGTAGCAAAAGACATAGCACATGGTTTACAATGAACAATACTGAAATCCAGAGTAAAAGGAAATATTACCTTAGGGTCATGAATTCCAGAAAGCTCTTCATAGATCTTCTCACCCACCATGACAGCAGCCAAGTTGGCCGTATATGTAGAAAGACAAAACATACAGAAAATGGCCCAAAGGTTCATTAAAAATCTTCCCGTCCAACATTTTGGGGGTTTGATGGCTGCTGTTCTACCAAACAAGAGGGCATAACAGACATTCAAGGCTGAAGAGAAGGAGAACACTTTGCTTCTGTTTCGTCCCTTGGGAGTCATTCCAAAGGGACTCTTCCATTCGTACAGAGTGAGGAAGATGGCAGTGATGTGCAGAGCGACAAAAATCCCGAGCCACATCGTCCAGTGCAGGGGCCACATGAAGGCTCCAATGGGAGCTGCTGTGTCTCGAGTCCTCACTAAGATGCCCAAGCTGGTGGAGAAGAAAGGGCTGGTGAAATCTATCACTTGGCTGCGTGCAGTGTTAATGCTGAAGGAAGTGACGGCCATGTGGGCTGTCCCATTCAGTAGATCACCCACTAGCCCGGTCCAGTGGCCATTCTTCCAGGCCCCATACTTTCCATCCCCAACAATATAAAGATCAAAGTCAAAATTCATGTCTTCTGCTAGCTTTTCCAGCAAATCAATGCAATATCCATAGCAGCACTTCTTGAATTGTATTGGCACTGTGTCATTACTGCTATGGAGGCTATTGAATAGGCTGTCCAATGTGGAAGAGTCATTAGTCAGAGGGTCTAGACAGAGTTGTCCCGCAGGGCATAAGCCTTCATCATCTACCTCCCTTGTGAAGACGAATGGGTGTTCAATCAGGGTTACTACTCTTAAGTGTAGCTTAGCTGAGTGCTGAAAGTGAGTTTTGTGCCTCTGGGCCTGCTCTGGCCATATTCCATAGTCCATGACAATCTTGCCACCCTGCCAGCTGCCCAAGCGTGTCCACATGGGCTTTCCCATAGGGTCATGTTGCAGGTTCCAGATGAAAAAGTTGTTTTCTGAGCTGACGATGGTACCACCTTTGACTCTGATGGAGCCACTGAGGCCTCTGAAAGTGGTGTTGGCTAGAAACCTGGCAAAGAGGAGCAAAGGCAAAGAGTAAGGAGGAGAAGCGAGGCCAAAAGCAGGAAGCAGTGCTCATTTTTGCTTTTCTGTCTTAATAAAAAATAAATCTTTTTTATAAAATAGACCTTGTATTTTCTGCAAGTATTAATAAGCTAGCAAAATAGTCCTATTTCACTGAACTAATGAGATCTCACCCTTGATTTTAACAAGGTGGCCAAGTGCTCAAATTAATGTTATGTCAAATCTTTTAACTTATTAAGAGATTTGTTAACTGTTTTGTGTTGTAAAGTGTAATGTACTTTCACAACTTTCCAAGTTAGGAAGGGTATGAAAAATTTTTTCATATTCCATTTCTACTATATGTGACTGAATCTGCACAGTGTAAATACCATACCATGTCCCTAGTGTGAGAAACTGAAGGGGTAAATGAGGTGCAGAATATGTGACAGGTATTGTGAAACAGGAAGGAATTCTTCAAAGGGGAAGGGGCCCTGGGGCTGAGGAAGGGAAAACAAAGAAGTTGAAAGAAAAAAATTTGAAGATATAAAGGAAAAAATGGAAACAAAGTGTATAGAGGGTAGGGGGTTGAAGAGAGAGCAGTGGAATGGGAAAAAATGAGAATCAAGCTATATCACGTATAGATACAAATTTTCAATAATAATGTGAGCATAATGTATATTTAAATGTACCTATAAATTCAATAAGTCTGCAAAGTAAAATTTTTGGTGTGTGTGCATACATACACACACATATATGTGTATATAAATATATGTATATATGTGTATGCATGTATCTTTAATAATTGCTTAAAGATTGCACCCACAATATTACAGGTAGCCAGAAGTAGCAGTGTTTCTCCTTGTGTAGTGGAAACAATGAACTCATCTGTCCTCAGGGATCATTTATAGTTGCATGTTGGTGTCATCCAAGGAATAACAAAGCAACAAGATGATAAATAAACTTGCAGTTCTGAGGACAGCCTCAGGCCGTCCTCCTTCATCACCAGAGAAGAACAATTGGCCTTGGCTCCAGAGAGAGCTTCTGCCAGAAGTCAAAGAAGGGAAAACTACCAACTAAATGACACGCTGAGTCCTAGACCTATAAAGTAGCTATCTTAAGTATATGCTCTGTGGTGCACTACACAAGAAAATTCTTCACCAAAGAATTCTGATCTGTTATTCTTGAGCCTACGAAGATGAGAAAATAGGAAGTAATGCATGTCTGGGACATTTCTACATTCTCTTTTTTAAAAAATAAATTGAGCTTATTGGCACATTTTAGGAATACATTATAATCACAACTTCATTGGCAATCTGTACCTGTATATAATATATCTTGATTCCTATTTTTTTCCCATTGCCCTGCCCTCTCTTCCACTCCCATATCTTATATATTAATCAGCTATAAAGAATGATAAATTAGAGACATTTCTGGGTTCTTAATTATGGACTGTGAGTGTAAAAGGCCTGGCTTTAACATCAGACAGATTGACATTTGAATATTGGCCCAGACACCTGCTAGCATTTATTTTGGATTTAATTAACTATATTTTTTCAATTTTCAATTTTTGATAATACATTTTTGGACTATATGATGGTCACACTTATTGTGAGGAGTTGCTGTATTACAGAACTCATTTTAATTATTTTTTTTCATCCCTCTCCAACCTTTCCCTTCTCTTTTTTTTTCTCTCCTTGGTCCTATTCCCTTTTGCAAAAGATCTAAGCATTTGTCTCTTATTGTTTATCTTTTGTTGGGCTATTTGATTTATTTATATTTTTGGTTTCTTCTGTAAGAGAAACTATATTGAAGTTTGTGTGTGATTCATTTCATTTAACATTATTATCTTAACTCTAAACCTCAGTTTAGTCCTCAGCAAAATGGGGGAAATAATCCTTCTTACATTATCAGGGATAAAACATAAACCACACTTTCTGATGTGGAACACACATTCTAGACATGGTGGCTCTTATTTAATATCATTCAAGTTTCTTTTCAAGCAAGGTTATCCCCAGGCCTCATTTTCAAATCTTTTATTAGAATTTTTCTAGCTAGAGATGAAAATACCAGATTATTTTAAAAATCATAGCAGCGAGTCAATACATATTTCAAATTAAAAGAAGTTAAACTGAAATGTAGAACGCACCATTCATGGGTATTTTATAGATCCAGGTGATGCAAGTCTACATGTCTAGAAAAACACATTTACGCAGTCACAAACATTACTCCATCACTTACAATTGCAAGTAGAAGTGATAAGAAATTATGTTGCCACAGAAGGGACATGGAAAAATCAGGAAGTGTGAAGTACATACTAATTTTCATTAGAGATAAATGTAAATCATGTTTGAAGAAGCTCCTGTCACAGAATGCAATGGAAGTTCATTTTGGTAGATTGCTTGTAAGGGCAATTATTCATGTTAGCACTCCCCAGTGAAGCTCCACCTCTTAAATTCTGTTTTGCAACAAGTAATGAAGTTTCAGCTCTCTTAGACTTTAAAACAGTTTTCAGCTTCTTGAGAGAAGCAAAGATCCAAATCATTAAAATACACAGATTAATCAATTGATAATTACTGAGAGACTGATAAGAAATCTACATTAAGATTTCTTAAAATATGCATACACAGTTGCTGATAAGCCTAGGGAATGAAGAGGCCAGCAGTAGATAAGGTAATTTCATTTAGTCAATTTAGTGGTCGTGAAAGTTGTAGGAAGAGGAGACCTTCTTTATTTTCATAATATCTGGGGCTTAGTGATTCTAGATCTTTAACTGGATGGACCCTTGAGAGATTACTGTGACTAAATGTATATTGAGACCTTTTCAGAAGAAGGTGTTAAAAATCTTCAGAAATCTTCTGCAGTTTACACAGCTCCTTCATTTCAGTTAAGCCTATTTGTCATGATCAGTGCTAACATTTAAGATGGCCCTGACAGAAGGACAATGTTCAATTGTCTTTGAGGCAGGCATTTGTCAAATAAAGCAAATCCATCAGGATCTCAATGTCTCCCAGTTTTTTGGCCTAGAAAGGTCAGGGCTTGTTTCACTGGCGCTAAGACATTGGTTCCTAGATAATCCCCTCTATGATAGATTATTTGTGCCTATTTCATTTTAGTCTTGGAATGAGAGTAAATCAAATAATCTCATACATAGCTTTTATTTATAGTCATCTTCTTTACAATGTAACAACAATGCATAGAAAAGAATAAAAACTCACACTTTGTTAATATATTAAAACATTGAGATCCTGTTTTTTTTTTTTTTTTTTTTTTTTTTTTTT
>PVIR01021006.1:0-29924 GCA_004026965.1 Petromus typicus | reverse complement strand
ATTCGGCAGTAAAACCGTCAGGTCCAGGGCTTTTCTTTGTTGGCAAGTTTTGAATTACATTTTCAATTTCACAGATTGTTATTGGGGCATTTAACATTTCTACATCTTCTTTATTCAGCTTTGGGAGTTCATATGTGTCTAGAAATCTATCTATTTCTTCTACATTTTCCATTTTATTAAAGTATAAATTTTCAAAGTAACGATCTTGTTAATTTTGAAATGTGATTGTATCATATTTACCATATAGTATATGTTACATTTAGTTTATTTACTGATTTTTTTAAAACTTCTCAGAAGAATATGTTTTAGAGAACATAGAAGAGGTCATGTAAATAATAAGGCTCAATTCTAATTTTAATTAACTATACAAACGTTGTTTATCTTTTTATACATTTCATTTGCAAGGTTCATCATATATGTAGCATTTTAACAAATTTTTATTTTTTACAAACAAATGAACA
Organism: Petromus typicus; assembly: GCA_004026965.1. Classification (NCBI taxonomy): domain Eukaryota; kingdom Metazoa; phylum Chordata; class Mammalia; order Rodentia; family Petromuridae; genus Petromus; species Petromus typicus. The sequence continues at coordinate 29,463 of PVIR01021006.1, read as the reverse complement.
TCATAAATGTACATTGTATCATATCATTATTGAACAATTGAGATTTTAATTTTCACTTCAGACATTCAAATTTTAGTGTCTAATAAAATTTGGCATGACTGAGATTTCATCTCACTCCACATAGAATGGCTGCCATTTCAGATTCAGCCAACAGCAAATGTTGGCGAGGCTGCTGAGAAGAAGGAACCCTTCTGCACTGTTGGTGGGAAGGTAGACTCGTACAACCCCTGTGGAGATCAGTTTAAAGATTCCTCAAAAAGCTAGGATTGATGGTCCCATTTGACTCGGCCATTGCCCTGCTAGGTATATACACAAAAGAATTAAAAGACTCATATCACAGTGACATATGTGCACCCATGTTTATAGCAGCCCAGTTTGTGATTGCTACATCTTGGAAACAACCCAAGTGTCCATCAACTGGAGACTGGATAAAAAAGCTGTGGTTCTTCTACAGAATGGAGTACTACTCTACCATAAAAAATGATAAGTTTGAATCATTTTTACTTAAATGGACATATCTTGAGGATATCCTCATAAGTGAAATAAATAGGTCACAGATAGGTACATATTGCATCTTTTCTCTGGTATGAGAAAATGAAGATGTAAATGAGTCCTAGCATTGTATGTTATATATTGTGAAATAGAAAATGCTCAATGCAAAATAAGGTGAAAGGGGACAATGTTGAGATGGTAACAAAAAAGTAAGGAAACAAATTTTATGTATATGGGGGGGTGGTAGGGTGGGTGGGGCTATGGGAAAAAATGAGAATTAAGTTGTGTCTTATACTGGTACAAATCCCCATTATGGAGTGCAATCATGATGTGTATATTTAATGTACCAATAAAGATAATTAAAAAAAAAAAAGAAAAGCAACCAAATTATGTCATGTACATATGACAAATGTGCAAATCCCCAATGATGAATGCGATCCTAAAATAGACCTAAAATGTACCAATAAACTTAATGAATAAAAAAGAAAAAAAAATGATAAGTTTGAATCATTTATACTTAAATGGACATACCTTGGGGATATCCTCATACGTGAAATAAATAGGGTACAGATAGGTACATATCACATCTTTTCTCTGGTATGAGAAAATAAAGATGTAAATGAGTCCTCTGTAAGAGTTATCCATCTGACTTTCACTCTTATTACCTACAATAGAGTTTTCTAAATGCAACTTGGCTGCTGAGATACGCCATGAGCTTCTTAAGTTTTTCTTTTTTTTTTTTTTTTTTTGAGACAGGGTCTCACTTTGTGGTTCAGGCTGTCCCTGAGCTCAGCCTCAAACTCACATCACAGAAATCCTCCTGCCTCTGCCTCCCGAGTGCTGGGATGACAGGCGTGAGCCACGATGCCCGGCACTGTGGTATGTGGTACTGATTACTGGTGGGCGTGAGTCTCCATGCCTAGTATGTTATGTGGTTACCGGGGATTGAACCCGGGTCCTTGCACTTGCAAGACAGGCGCTGGAACCACTGAGCTAACTCCGTGGTCCATGGCATGAATAATTTTTTAATAATCATGTATTAATAAATCATAATATATGAGGGGTTTTGCCTCTATACCTTAAGATGATCACCTAGGCCTTTGAGAAGCTTACAAATGTGTGGGTTCAGATAAATAACTATTTTATCATGCAGTTTGTGATATATAAAAACAGATGTATGATCTCTGTCGGGAAAACATATGAGAGAAAAGATAATAAAGATGAGTTGGAATTATATAGGCAAATAAAAAGAAAGGGACATTTTAGAAACAGGAAATGGCTTGTACAGTCATTGAGTCACGGACCAAAATTGTAAGTTCAAGAAACTAAATTAAATTTTATATCCCTTATATGAAATTTGGCCTTACATCTATCTCATTCCAGGACCTAAATTGACATCTGCAGATATCAAAGCCAGATGATGAAAGTATATTGAGGATATTGTAGTTGCCAGAGAAGCACCAGAGGATCTGTGTTGGGAAAGAGTGGGTAATTTTGTGTACAAGACCTCAGTTTACCTTTTGTGATCATCAGGAGGTAGGAAAGTTAAAAGCTAATATGTAAGCAGTATAATTTATACTTAACACACAATTTCTCAAAGTAAAGAATCCAGCATAAGTATATAAATTAGAAAGAATTCATGAAATTTATTTGTGGCTTATATTTAATTATTTACAAAATAAAATGCTTAAACAAATTGATCAAGTTACTGATTGATCTATATTTGTTAGGGTATTTATTTAGCAGTTTATCATTTTTGCAATGGAGTGGAAGTATAATGCAAATGGAAGAGATATAATAACGTAAAGTTGTTAGTTAGTAGTTAGTAGATAGTTCCATATATGGGTGTCGTGGCTTAAACTGAAAGAAGCCTGAGAAAATAATGGAAAATTGATTCTAAATCAAACGCATTTAGTATACACAGGGGGGAAACTAGAATTAGCAGAAAAATACAACCTTATAGAAATATTATTTTGTCAAACATATAATTTAAAAAGGGATCAAGAGAAAACCAGAAATGGTTATAAAAGTGAAATCCACATGGGAGTGATCTTAGTCCTTAGTGATCTTAGATAGTACTTCACATTATTTTTAAATGAAACAAAGGCTGACGAATAAAACAAATTATTTCATCCATATTTTGAAAACAAAAGAGTCTCCTGAACTCTATTCTTTTCCAAACCATCATGGTGATACTTATTTCTTTTTATGATAGTTTTTCACTTCTATTCTATGCCAGACTATTACAAGTGTAGTCATATTACACTGATGGGTTATAAAATAAATTAATCAAGGACAATGTACTTTGCTAACCATGGCATAATTAAAATGCACCCAAATTCAGCATATTTGTTTTCATTCCTGTGTGGATGATTGTTGTTAAAAATACTGAACATCTGTGTCCCTGTTGGGGCGGCTGTATGTCACTTTCTGGCCCTCACAGTACCATCCATCACGAAGCTCTATAAAAATGAAAGGTGAATCCTTTACTGCGGGAATAACTACATAATTCCTTTTCAAAGCCTTAAGCCAGAGTTGAACTACAGCAATATCTACAACACTTTCGTCAGCCCTCAACTCCATAAATCAGACCCATATCCACACAGAACATCCAGCTATAATTTATACTCCCTTCAAAATTCATAGTTAAAAAAATAATATTGTGCAAATGCTTATTTTTTGCAATGACAATTCACAGACGATACTACTTTGTTTTTACATTACATGATACACTTCTTGTGCTGAGGCTATTAATGTCTTCTGTAATGGCTTATTTTGTCTTCATAAAAGTTTTATTATGTAAAATTTTTTATATAGTGTAGTAGAGAAATATCCAAAATGAATAAATTTGTTTAAAATCAGACATAAATTTAAATCTGATAGCATGTTATTTAAGGCTCTTATAATGGTAGTTAATAATAGTCTTCATTTTGTTTAGATGATATGAATGACATTAAAGTATATTGCATGACTACCATATCTTTAAATACCAATAAGTGAAAAGCGTACTATAAAGTAGGACATGAAGTTTCTTCTAAAAGGATCGCTACTGACCCACAGAACAGATTTGTCAGATTAGATTAAAAATCTGTGACTCATTTAAATAACTTGCTGCTTTCTCAAACCTAATATATTACTGTGCGTTGGTCTTTTCTAGCTCACATAAATACCACCTGTACATACTTATCTGGAGGCAATAATAATGTTCTTGATCAAATTGCTAAATACCTGTGTACCTGAGAAGAGTAATAGAAACAAAGGAAAAAAATCAGTCAGTTTCCCAAATGGCAGCACAGTACTTCGTGGCATTATAATAAAGAATTAACACTCACACTGCACAAAATCATGTCCATCTATTATGGCAGGAGACTTGGTTGTGGTCAGGGGAGAGGAGGTGGTGATGGAGTTCTGTGGTCAAACTATTCTTTGTTTGTTTGTTTGTTTGTTTGTTTTTGTTAGTATGCATCTACCTTAACCCGTTCCAAAGTGGACCCAATTTCAATGTGAAAACTATTGAGTCCAGAAAACTCCTTTAGTTGCTGAGATCCCACTCAATACAGTGGTGTCCCCTGACAATGACTGAATCCCACTGAGTGCAAAACAAAGATGGACAAATAAAATAAATAAAATAAAACACCATACACTCTTGGACCATCGTACACACTAGACAAAAGCAAATTTATCCACACATTTGATTTTTTTTTTAAACTTAGAAATCAGTGAGCTTGTGTTTCATTCTAAATCAGTTGAAACAGGCATTTTTCTTCTGGACATGAGGGTTTGGTGGCTGTTTATGGTTTCTCTGAGGTGGAGCTACCATGACACAAAGCAGACACTCCAGAGAAACGGGCCCATCGGAGAGATTCAAAAGATATCAGAAGCTACATGTAGGATGAACCAGTACAGTGGAAGGTTTTCACATAAGACGGAAAAGGTTTTCTTCGGAAAATGCAAAGCTCTTCAATATACTAAGGTAATACTTAGCCTCCCAGAAAAAATAAACTGATAGTTTTTACTTCAAATTCAGATATATAACTTTGGTCAGTATTATTCTGAAATATAAGTTAATAAAAATTACTCATTACTGATGGCTTCAGTTCATGTACTAAAGTACATACACACAATGCATTTTCATTTTGTTAATTACACAGGAAATTTGGGTCAACTATTTCATTAGACCTAATTCTGCTTTCCAATTTATGCATATATAGTCATTTAAATATAATTTAATTAATTAAAATTAAACATTGCTATCCCTCAGTTGTGCTAGCTGAATTCCTGGCTTCAAACAGACCCTCTCTCATGGCCACTGTATTAGCACAGTTATAGAATATTTTCCTCACTGGCAAGGGAAACTGGAGAGTGTTAACTCAGTTACTTGAGTTTGAAGGAATACAAATGACATTATTTTATTTTCTCATATACCATTCATTCTAAAAAAAAAGACTGATTACGGATATAATGTTTTCTGTAAAGTTGTAATAAAGAAATAAAAGTTGGCAATAAAAATAATTCTTTATATTCAAGCAGCTTGTACCTACTGTACTTGAAAGAACCAAGTACATAGACAGTCAGTGTCTTACACTAAGGTTCCCACCAAGCAAACTAGAATGATTATGGCACTAGTGTCTTTGAAAGGTGTATTAAATAGACTGATAAATGAAATCTACAATAAAAATCTTCTTGGGTAGAACAAAATCTGAATAGAGGGGGAAATTTTTGAGGTTTTCTGAAATAGAGTTTTCCATGTGGAGGAAGCAATGAAAAAATCCTTTTCATTAAGGGTTTAGGATTAATCTATGAGTAACTAAAATGAAAACACGATTTTAGGAACCCAAACATGTACATATACTACCTTAAATTTTATTAAGATTTTGGATTATATGTTCAAATATGATAATAAGTATTGAAAAGCTTGAGAACGGATGTAGGGCATAATTATTTTGTTTTAACATGCCTGAGAACTTTTAATCTGTACATTTACAGGCTGGAAACAGCCTGTAAGAGAAGATAAATATCCCGATCCTTTATTGCTCTCAACTGTATTCATTATGAAATGGATGCCTTTTCATCTCTCAATTCTATTCGATTAATCTTGTAAGTGGGATGTGAACTATGTTTTATACAATACCCATTATATTGTTGGTGCTTGAGTAATATGAACACTTAAATAATAATAAGTAAGCTTTTTCTGGAGATGCAACATTCATTCACTTTCTTCATTTTGTCAAAATTTAGTCTCCAAATTCCATCTTTTATTCAGTCTAATTCAACTCACTGCAAGCTTCTGTAGTGACAACATTTAGTTTCATTAAATGTAAATGGTTTCTCTTTTTGTTCGAGAAATTTATGGATTATCTATCAGTTCTTTTCATGCTGATATATTGTCATAACTGCTTCCAGTTTTGTACTAATGATGCTTCCTTTTCAAGCAATAAATGCTTTACTTTTCAAAAAAGTTTAAACTACTATTATATAACATAATCTTTCCCTAACAAGTCTTCTATACACATCTCTGCAATTCATAAATATTGATTATTTTTTCATTTTATGATTCACCATTACTTGTAAAAATATTTCTATTACAAGAAAAATCATATTTATAAATGTAGAATTACTATGTATTTGTTGCTAAATATTTTCATATTTCTATTTATTAGCTCCCCAATCTCTTAAATGTTTTCTGCCATTATTACTCATAAGATCAAACTGATGTTGGAAATTTTAACTGCTCATGTTCAAAGAACCACAAAGCAGCAAAGTTAAAATTTGAACTAATGAATTCTATTGGGAAGAGAAAATAGTTATTATTTGCCAGAGCCTGCCATATTGATCATGCCCAAAGTATGCTGTATGCAGTGCAGGATGCAAAGAGTTAAATCCCTCCAATGTTTAACTTGATGTAAGAAGTACTTCTGATGGGGGGATACTTATAAGGGTATCAGGGATTTAGCTCACTCTTTCTGATGCCTGCCTTGCAAGTGCAAGGGCTGAGGTTCAGTCCCGGGTAACTACATGCAAAAAATCTGGGCGTGGTAACTCAGGACCACCATCAATCAGTACCACATACGACAGTGCTAGCTGTGGTGGCTCAGTGGCTCATGCCTATATTCCCAGCACTTGAGAGGCAGAGAGGATTGCTGAGTTCAAGGTTAGTTTGGGTGACATAGTGAGCTCACAGCCAGCCTGAACTACAAAATGAGGCCTTGTCTCAAATAAAATAAAGTAAGTAAAAGTTCTGAGCAAAGCTTCATGACTCACACAAGTATCTCATGAGCAAAGCAACACGGCAGCATGCAGGTCAATATGACCTCCCATTAATGGCCATGGCTGAGGCAAGAGTAATGGCCTGTGAAGTTATGGGGCTAATAAGAGATCACACCTGAGCTAAAGTTGGAGTAAATAGCACCCAAATTCCATTCCCACAATTAAAGCCTCATAGCTTGAAGGACAGACCGCAATGACACTATATATTTTGTCCATCTTGCTTCTCATTAAGAAATGCTTTGACTCTTCTCTTTAAAACCTGGCCTGTATTAGTTTATATATACATGTATTTTACTTTTATCCTAGTTGATGAACAATAAAATCAGTGGATGAGAGAGATCAGTGCTTTTTGCCAAAGGAGTACTAGTCATCCCAGATCACATTTTCTCTTTATTTCTTAAATTTTTCTTCAACCTTGCAAACTCATATTGGGCAGGCGGAGACTGACTTATTTCAAGAGTTTGGCAAATACTGACAATTGTCCTGGAGCTAGATCAGGTATCTGAACCTATAGGAAATAAAACTAAAACTGACATCACTAACTTGTAAGCAGGGTGTAAGAGAACAAGCTGATGTACCAGGGTTTCTTTGGCAATGTTAGGTTTTCATGATTTCATTTATTGTATGTTCTGGTGCCCAGTCCTCTATAGATTCTCTGTAAATTCCAGTAGGTGTGACTTCAGTGAGTCTGTTTTCTAAAATTACCACTCATCATATACCTCACACTTCCTGCTTAGAGAGATTCCCTGCCAACTGCAATGAACACACTTTGCACTGCTCAAATAAGTAGAAACTCAAAAGTTTCTATTGGGTGTGTTGAAAACTTGACCAGTGAAATTGAAGAGTCAGTGGATAAATTCTTCTCATTTCTCTCTTATAGGAGAAAAACAATGTTTTAACACGGGTATTTAACTTAACTTCCTTGATGCTTGTATTGAGAGACTGAGGCATTAAGGTATTCACAGTTAATACTCAAATAGTGCCTGGATGGATTTGATCTCTATATTTTCCTTCCTAAGCTATCCCTTCTCTTTTATTTTACAATTTGGGATGCTGGCCTAAGGCAACACTTTTCTTAAGCTTTCCTTTTTAGAAAACCAAGAATATAAATACAAACCATAGACTGATATTTTATTATGGAATATTGTGAAATAACTCTAAATGATAGAAGACACAATTATAATTATATTTTATAGTAATTAGATGTCAGTTTGGATTTTGGGCTCACTATTTTAATAAAAGTTATTTCCATGTCAGATTTATATACCTGCTAGCTAGCCTTCTGCTTCTGCCACCTTATTATTTGATCTCTAAAAATAATTTCATAAAGATTGAGTACTTCCAAGAATACAGTGTTTCATCTGTGCATATATGCAACTCATAATCTTTATTCTAAATCGTAAAGATTTAGATTGGGATGGGACACACTCTGACATAAAGCTGCACAAGTTATGGTAAAAAATAGTGAATAATACTACAATATTATAGGTATTACGTGTACATCACTGATGTGCAGATGATGATCTGATATCAAGTCAATATTTTTGTGAATATCCATCCTCTATAACTCTACCAGTTAGATGTCAGTGAAGTAATTATCTGTTTATTCCAATAAGTCGTACAGTTACTCTTGAAAAGATATGTATGTAATACACACACAAACACATACACACACACACACACACACACACACACACACACACACAGACATATATATGTTCTATATTCCTGATTCAGGTTTTGATATCATTAAGAAAACTGGGAGGATTACCTTGTTGGTTCAAATATTTTGCTAGAAACACCTGAGTTCTTTTGTCATTTATGTTTAAATTTAGAAAAAAACATTTGTTAATGCTAGGCAAAATTTTTTGAGGGACATAGAATTGCATAGATGTGACACATACATAGATCAGTGAATATTCTATAAAAACCAAAGTACAGGACAATTGATCACTTCCCCCAGTTTCTCATGCTTGTCCTTAATAGTCATAAAATCATTTTGCTCTTTGAGATTTGCCAATCTTTAACCCTAACAATAATTTTAATATCATATAAATGAAATTGTGTTGCAGTTAACTCATTGAAAGTATAGTATTTGATATAGCATAAAAGCATTGAGATCTTTATAAGATATTCTTTATAAATTGCTCATGCATTTTTATATCTTGGCTGCATGAAAATGCTTCTCATAACAGCGAAAGTAGTTACTATATATCTGTTAAGAAAATTTTTGCACTTTAACTGCATTTTTCACAATTAAGAGGCCATTATTATTGCAATCATTTTTATGTAGGTAAACTGAAGCACAGAAAAACAACAACCCAAGATCACAGCAGTCCTAAAGATAACCCAAAATGAAGTTTTATCTTTACTTCAAAGTTTACATAATTATTTCATGTCTTTGTTATTTATTTGTTTCAATTTTAGAATAAAAGTGTTACAGTAAGTACTTTAAAAGGAGAAAGCAATTATTGTCATAATATAAACCTTAATTTTCAGAAGATATTTGTGAAAAATATTAGTGTGAAGAACTTATATCAGAGGAGTGAAGGATAACTAGAATAAACTCAGATTTGTTTCCAAGTTCAAAACTATTTTGATCAGAAATGTAACTAGCTATTTAGAGAAACACAGAAGAAAAATTAGAGAGCATCACTCACAATTTTCCCATAATCACATAAAGCAGATAATAAATGATAAATATACAAAATTGGGAAAAATAAGAAGCAGATGCCATAACTTTGAGTAAAAGATTAGCATGCTGATTATTATTTCCAAAACATCCCCTTGAGTACTAAAGAAAGCTATGTAATTTTCACGGCACTAAATCTGCAAGTAGTGATGGATAATCATTGCAGTGCTTACTAATGTGCTAGTCAATGATCTGGTTAAGCGTCTGTGTCTATCACTGCTTAAAACTGTCAAACAGAAACACTTTAAATTCACACTATTGCTTTCCAAAATTAAACTCTGAAACAGGCATCTGAACAGTACAGGTGATATTTTCAGAGGAGTTACATATGAAAAAATAGAAACTTTATATTGACAATTTAAGCAAATGTATAATGTTCCTGAAAATGTTTGAATTTCTCTCTTTTTAAAAAATGTTTTTCCAGGGATTTAGTTCAAATGGTACCACACCTACCTTGTAAGTACAAAGGCCCAAGTTCAATCTCTGGTACTGCAGGGAAAATTATTTATTTTTCTTTAAAATTATTTATCTTTCACATTAGCATTACTAGGTATCAAACTCTGACCTTGAGCTTGGGAGGTAGGTGTGGCATCAGTGAGTTAAATCCTGAGCCTGTGTTTAAATTTCTTAATCATTTCATAAGCTTAACTTAGTATACAAGGAAAAAAATTAAAAATTTATTAATTTCATTTATATGTTTTTTTGTGGGCCAAGACTGGTTGGGATTTGTAAGAAGGATTGGAATTAAGACATAAAAAGTTGACTGTATTGAATATAACATTTCTGTTCAGAAGTAGAATACTTAATCAGTACTCTAATCATCTTTAAAGTCTCTTATTAGAATAATGAAAGAAAAATAAACTGGAGACAATGAAGTAATAAAGGATTAGGTTATGTAGCTACAAGCAAGGAAAAAGTCCAAGAAAATTCTTTGTGTCACAATGAAAAGCAAAACTAATAAAGAAGGTGAATTACTTGAAAGGCATTTGAACCTTACACCTCCCACAAAATGACACTAAATGAAAAGCTGCATGCATGTACAAAAATGTTAGAATTTCTGGACAAACAAACAAAAATCATGAAAGACACAAATAGTACTTTGAAAACCTCAAGTATGATTGAACAGTGTGTTTATGTAAATAAATCTATTTCTGATAAGTTTTATTTATGAAAAGTAAATTATATAACGGTAATATTTGAGTTATATTTTACCAATACCAGAATAAAATTTGGGTTTGATAAGCAATTACAGAAAATGATACTGCATTTTTTGTTTTTAGTGTACAAGAACACATACATCAGAATTAAAATCCCAAGGAAGAAGCTTTCAATACAATAGTTAGAAATAGACCTTCAAGATGAACATTTGGGACTGCCATCTCCAAACTGGCTTCTTGTCTCATTTCACATGTTAAGAAAATAGTTAATGGAAGAACTATTCATCCATAGTTCAAAGAGTTAGAATATTATTTAATCTTGCTAGCCTGGTATATGCTAATACCATGATCAGTGTCAAGAAATGAAAATGTCCCTGAGTAAGAAGAATCAATATTGTCAAAATGGTCACACTCTCACAACTGTTATACAGATTTAATGCAATTAAAATTGAAATCCCAATGGTAGATTTCATACTACTAGAGAAAATAATCCAAAAAATTCATCTGGAACCAGAAGGGGTCTAGAATAGCAAATCAAGTCTAGAAAACAAAGACATTGCAGGGGTGTCATAATCCCCAATTTGAAACTATAGTACAATGCCACTGTAATAATAGAGCCTGTCACTGGCAAAGAAAAACAGCTGAGGATCAGTGGAACAGATTAGAAGGTGCAGAAACAACTCCAGCCATACTAAGTTCCCTTAACTTTGATAAACAGCCAAGCACACTCAATGGAGTAATGAGAGCCTCTTTAATAAGTGGTGCTGGAAAAACTGGGTTTCAACCTGCCAAACATTAAAACTCGACTTACATCTTTCACCATGAACTAACCTAAAATCAAAGTGCATTAAAGATCTAAATTTTAAAACAGAACTCTAACCTTACTATAAGAAAGGATAGGTGGAACTCTTAGAGACACCAGCATAGGGAAGACTTCATGAAAAACTTCTGTTGCACCCGAGTGAGTAGAAAGAATCATAACTGAGATCTCACCTTATTAAAAAGCTTCTGCACAGCAAGAAAAACCACTGGTAGAACAAAAAGTCAACCTACACATTCGAAATAAAATATTAGCTGGTCCTCAGACACAGTCTACTATCTAGAATATATAAAAAATTTAAATCAGCCCCGTAAATTTAAAGACACAATTAAGAAGTGGGCATTCAAAATGAATAGACATTTTTCAGATTAATAAGTAAAAATAGCAAAGAAACATGTGGGAAAAAAATGTTCAAGAGCACTAGTCATCCCTGGGATGCTGATGGAAACAACATTGAAATTTGTTACTTACCCCTACCCTTTTTTCTTTGAATATTTTCTATTTCATAATATCTATTATACATTTTAGCACTCATTTACATATTCAGATTTTCATTCCAGAAAATAAGATATAGTATTTGCACATTTGTGATCTACTTATTTCACTTATGAGTGTGTCCTCAAGGTATGTCCATTTGAGTATAAATGACTTAAACAAGGGAAAAGAAAACAATATGATGTTAAAAAAGGAAACAAAGTATATACACATGAGGGCAAGGGGTGTAGGGTAAGTTGGGGAATGGGAAAAATGAGAATTAACTCGAGTCATATACTAGTACAAATTGTCAATACTGAGAGTGATCATGACGTGTATATAAAATATACTAATAAAGAATTCAATAATAATAATAATAATAATAATAATAAAAACACAGATTGTACCTTACTCTAGAAAGAATGGCTGCTATTGAGAAAGCAACTAATACCAAATGTTGGCAGGGCTGTGAAGAGAAAATAACCCTTCTCTACTGTTGGTGGGAATGTAGACTGGTGAACACACTGTGAAAAACAATTTGGAGAATCCCCAAAATCTAGGATTAAAGAACCCATTTGACCCCATGCCAGGGCCAGCCGGGAAGAACAACAGGGTAATCAATCCAAGGGGTTAGGATGAGAAATAAATAAAAACAGGACACCGGGACTTGGAAGGGCTCATCAGTCAATAGCAAATGAACACCGTGTTTATTTATCAGCCTCCTTTTAAACATTTCTTAAGTATCGCCTATGTGCTGATTAGCTTTGGTTATGTGTACAGGAAAAAAAAATACATATATATGTGTGTGTGTGTGTGTGTGTGTGTGTGTGTGTGTAAAGGGCGAATCCTTGGTTTGTTTAATCTCAAGGTTAATCATAAAGAACTGGTGGGCGGGGTGTGCTGACAATTGTCTCAATTTAATCTGCCACTTAGATGAGTAGAGGTTCTTAATTTAATCTGGCAGGAGGGTGTGTAGAGGTTCTTCATTTAATCTGTCGAAGGCAGTAATTATCTTTGAGGAAAGTAAACAATGTTGGGCTCTGATCCAGAAATCAGGCCAACTTTTCTCTCCTGCATAGGCAGCCATGGCACTGCAGGAAATGGCTTCCAACAACCCCACCATTTCCTTGCTGGGTATATTCATGAAGAAGTAAAAGCATCACACCACAGTGACATATGAACACCTATGTTTATATCAACACAGTTTGTAATAGAATAGCTAAATCTTTGAATTGGCCTAATTGCCCCATGAAATGCAGACTGGATGTATATATATTTTTAATATACAGAATTAAGTATTACTTAGCCACATAAATTAGAGACATTTATAGCAGATTATTTTTGTTTAGTTTTTTGTTTAAATACAAAATGGAGTATTATTTAGCCACATAAATTAGAGACATTTATAACAGATTTTTTTTTTGTCTTGTGTTTAAATACAAAATTGAGTGTTACTTAGCCACATAAATTAGAGACATTTATAGCCAAAAGGATGCACATTGAGGTCATACTCATAAGTGAAATAAAAGAACACAGATGTGTAAAGTCTGTATCATTTCTCTAGTGTGAGAAGCTGAAGTTGTAAATCGGGTCCAGTAAGTATAAGGGAACCTGGAATTGGGTGGGAGCAAGGGAAAGTAAAGATGGGAAAGAAAGAAAAAAAAATGATGGTAGTAAGGAAAAAACAAAAACAAATCTTATGCATTCAGGGAGCGGGTTGGAGGGAGGGAGGGAAATGGGGAAAATAAGAATTAATATATACCATGTACAGGTACAAACTGTCAATGATAAATGTGATCAGAATTTATTTCTAAGATGTACCAATGAACTTAATTTATCATTTAAAAAAATCTAATTCACATTGGTCCTAAAAATAGTAAATTATGTGAATAAGAAGTATACACTTAGCTGGAATTATTTGACAATATACATATCATGAACAAGTAAAAGTTTGATTTTGTTATGCTATGCATGATTTGCATAATTTTCCAGTAGTGAGATTGTAAGAAATTTTAGTCATAGCAGGTTAATTAGACAAAGAATTAGCACATACAGTGTAAGGTATTTATCCAAGAGTATCAAAGGTTTTCAGGTGGTCTTTTCAGCAAATAAACCAATAAATTGGTTTATTTGGCAGGTTTCAGCAAACCTGCCAATCTAGTCACCATTTCCAAAGGATCATGCTTCTCATATTTCCTTTGTGATAAATTTTATTATATGAGCTGAATTATTATTAACTATGTCCTACTACATTGTTGAGAGCACACACAGTATCTCTAATGGTAATAATAGCCAGCATATATTATAGTAACTTAGTTCTACATCCAAAAAATTACCCTGCCTATATATTGGAATTACAAATATTCTCATTTTTCAGCAAAGGAAATTATAGTTTAAATAATTTTGCTAACTGGCTACCATTTACACATGTATATAATAGCTACCAATGTTCTGAACTGTGAGAAGTTTTCTAGTGTATTAGTTGATGGTTATTTTTAATTAAATTGAAAAATATTTGTTTGTTTCAAGTATATTAGAAATTACATCAAAATACAGATGAGTTGGCAGATTTATACCTCTTAAAAGTTGAGAATAAATATAAAGTCATTACATTCATCTAGCTCGTTCTGGCCTTAACGAGCGCTTTGAGGCTCCGAAATCTCCAACTGGTAACCTCTGATTTATGTGTATGTGCTCTTGGAAAAAAGAGCATTTTATTTGTAAAACCAGGTCGAGGTATACTGCTTCTCTCTTAGAGACTTCTTGAGTTCTTTTTTCCAGTTTTTAAATCAGTGTTCCAATATGTAGGGAATGCCCATCTGCCTCACATATTCCACATTTAATTTAATCTTAGTTGATAAACAAACTCTATAAGTGTCCTATTAAAAGCCCCACTCTACAACTGCAAGCCTGTTTTCCTCAAACCATCAATAGTTTAGAAAAAATCTTCCCAAATACTGTTGTTCAATCTTCATTTATATTAATATATATTAACATGAACTACACTTGTTTATATAAATAAAACTCAAAATGTAGAAATTTTGAAGTTTCTGCAATATGTTTGCGACTCTAAATTTGCATGGATAGATATAAAGAATTCACTCAAATATTTGTGTGAATATAGTGCCATTTTAGATATTTACATGAGTAACAAAGTCTGTAATTTATTTGTGTTTTTATTCAAGTAAATGTAAGCCTTTTTTAAGAAGCCATTCTAGAAATACGTTGTTCAATAAACAACATATTGTAATTGTTTATAAATTTATTTTAACAAAGGCGGGCTTAGCATTTTACTTTTGACATTTTACATTTTACATTTTACTTTTGACCATCGAGTCATTCAAAGATATGTGAGTAATTAAAATTAACAGTTCAGTTTAATAAGCAAAATAAAATAATTTCCTGCAACTATAATATTGGTATACAGTCTCTGAAATGCTCACTAGACAATTTCTGTCTTTCTTTACCATTCATAAATACTGTACTTCATCCTGATTATTTTTGTAAGCTTAAAAAATTATTTCTGTAAAAATTATTGATAGCTTTTGTCATGTAATAAGACTTACCAATTCACAAATAATGCAATAAAATATTACACCAGATGCCTTGAAAATTTACTGAATTATATTGGCTTAAACCTCCGTTAAATGTGTTGGAAAATAAGTAAAGAGATAGCTAAGTTTTTTAAATATTGCACGTTTAAAACACTGTATGTTTTGAAGATACTAGGGTTGGTCTCTCTCCTTGATTAAGCGACTATGTGGAATATATTATGTATTAGCAAAATGTTGTCATTGGGTACCAAATGCACAATAACTTGAATAAGTATGTCCTCAATGTTTTAATTTTTTACCAATATATTTATAACAAATGATAACTAGGTGCATAAATGCTTATGTGAGTTGGTTCAGGGTTCATAATGCAGTTACTGGAGCCAATATTGTCACAACTTGAATTTAATTTATATTGCTTAACACTGATCAGGTTTATATGTCAAATAGAATTTGAGAAGCATTCATGACAATGTGTGAAGCAGAGAAAGAACTCAAGAGATGTACACATAGGTACTGCATATGCCTTTCAAGAACAATGTCCTGAGTTTGATCACTGGTGACAATAAATACTACTACTAATAATATAATAATGATAATGATAGAGAATAATGTTCTATCACTGTACCACACTTGATTCATATTCTTTCGGTATGTGACAGAACTCATTTTCCTTCTGTATAATGTTTAGATAAAGCTTTAAAGGTTTTTTTTTCTTTCACTTAACAAAGCATTTACTGAAACTGACAATGCACGACAAACACTGAAAGCATGAAATATTTTGAAAATGCTCTCTCTATCCCTCACCTGTTTATCTTTTATGCACTTCTTCTGTTGAAGAATACCGTTTTCAGTTGTCTCCCCAGAACAATTTAGTAGATAATTTTAGACAGGACTTTTCCTTCTTATGTAATTATATCACACCAAAATGACTTGTCTTGCTTTGTATAGTATTCTTACCAGCTTAAAATTCTATTTAAAACATCTAAAAATATATTATTATAATTTTGTATTATCTGCAAAAATATACTTCTGAATATGTATACAAAGTTTTGCTAATAATGTGTGTAATGGGCATCATGGATCTTATTCAAATTTGATATTTAGATAGTCATTTCATTAAAAGACCATTGTTGGGCTGGGGATTTAGCTCAGTGTTTCTGACATCTGCCTTGCAAGTGCAATGGCCTGGGTTCCATCCCCAGTAACCACATACAACAATGCTAGGCATGGAGATCACACCCACCAGCAATCAGAACCATATACCACAGCACTGAGCATGGTGGCTCATGCCTATAATCTCAGCACTTGGGATGAAGAGGCAGGAGGATTGCTATAAGTTCAAGGCTGAGCTCACAGCCAGCCTGAACTACAAAAGTGAGACTATGTCTTAAAATAAATAAATAAATAAATAAATAAATAATTGAATAAACAAAAATACATTCAACTATATACGGTATTTTGTGTTCCATGCACTCAATTCTGTTTTTATGTATTTTTCCTTTAGCCCCTCAGAAAGACATGAGGGACAGCATGTTATTCTACATTTCACAACAGAACTACATGAGTAAAATAAATTTACAGTAGAATTACATGAATAGGATAGATATTAAGTTGTGATGTTGATGCAACATGCAAGTGGTATATGAGTCCAAGTTTAAAGCAATATCCTTCCACTATTTAATGCAGTAGTGACACCATCTACTTATTAAGCCATAAAAATATTCTATTTTTAAAGTAGAGTTGAATTCCATATCCTTTGAAATATAATCTCTATATTACTAGTAATATTAAGTCAAAATCGAGTAAATGAGATGTGATAAAAGTGTATGTTGTATTACTTTGAATATATATTTGAAAACATACGAATACTGTTTAATCAAATTGATTTGGGACTTAAACATTAAGAATTTTGGACTATCTATTGGAACCATTTTTAATTTGTCTTTAAATGATATCATACCAACTGTGAAGGCAAATATTTGTATGTGTATTAAATTCTTATTGTTAGCAGATATGGCAGAAATGGTGAGCTGTCTACAAATCACTCAAGTGAGGAATTAACATGGAAAAGCATTCATCCGGCTTGGGAACTTCATTCAGACACATTCAAATAAAATTCTGAGTGAAATGCAAACTTCTACTGTATTAAGCTACTGAATTTTCAAGTATTGTTAGAATGCAATACATTATTTATTGAATACAACTGTCAAATTCTAAAAATAAAGACCATAATTTGTAAAAAAACTATTTAAATTGTTTAATAATAATGTTTCTTTTTACTAAATCCTTCAATGGATTTTTTTTTTCTTTTTTTGAGACAGGGTCTCGCTTTGTGGTTCAGACTGCCCCTGAGCTCAGCCTCAAACTCACTTCACAGCAATCCTCCTGCCTCTGCCTCCCGAGAGCTGGGATTACAGGCGTGAGCCACCATGCCCGGCACTATGGTATGTGGTAATGGTTGCTGCTAGGGTGAGTCTCCACGCCCAGTATTGTTATGTGGTTACCAGGGATCAAACCCCGGTCCTTGCGCTTGCAAGACGCGCCGGAACCACTAAGCTATATCCCCAGCCCTTTCAATGGATTCTTTTGGAAATTAAGATATATATAACTACTTCTCACATATTATACCTTTGCAAAATTATGGTATGTATAGCTATGCAGGACTGACATATATTTATGTATGTATATATGTATATATAAATTATTACAAGATAAAATTTTTCACTGCAGATTCTTGTCATTAATTGTACTGTAAGCTCTTGGATATATTTCCACATGTTCTATCATGATGCATTATTTTATTGTTCTGTCTTCATGAGCTTAAACATCAGAAATTTTGATTACATATGTGTATAAAATAATTTGTATATGTACATATATCTACATTTAAAATAATGCATATGACTATTACAGATATAAATTATTTTGGATTATATATGAGTTTGACAATTAAGGATATCCAAATGTATAAAAAACACATAACAATTATTTTTAACCAATGTTAATCATACCTATTAACTATGGCCCAAACATTGCACTCATATTACAAACCATTCACAGATTCATTATTAAATTAATGAAAAGATGAATATGCATAAGGATGTTCATAAAATTGATCTTCAAAATCTATCTAAAATTGGAACTAACTTAAATGTACAGTTATTCTGAAATGCTGGGTTTTAGAACAGTGGTTATTCCTAACACATTGGTTGTGGTAACCTGAACTGAGCCAAGACAAGGTCTCTATACATTAATTGTGCTGTTTCCTTATCTGAGGCTGGTACTAGAAATGTGTTCACTTTATGAAAATGCCTCTTTTTAAATTAAACAACATGTTTATGTAGATAGTCAAGTATACTGGAAAATAAAATCAGCTATGCTTCTATAGTCTTACATATACTTTCAGTCTATAACATTTGTATCGTGAGCTGGGCGTGGTAGCTTGCTCCTGTAGTCTCAGAACTCAGGAGGCAGAAGCAGGAAGACTGCCGTGAGTGAGGCCAGCTTTGCTATATAGAGAGCTTAAGTCCAGGCTAGTCTGTATAGCAAGATCCTGTATTTAAAAAAAAAAAATCATATGCTAAGTAAAAAGTTCAAACAATTAATAAGCTCCATCTAATATTTTTTATTCTATACAATCTTACATTATATAACTGTCTTGATTAAAAGTTTCAAAATAAACTAAGATAGAGGAAATTTTACAGTTCAAATCTCACAAAACAGTCTTAAAAATGAGAAAAAAATGTCTCTGGAAAATAAATTATATAAAAAGTAAAAACTATGTCTATACTTTGTCAAAATGACATTATCTAAACTATTAAATATATAACTTTTAATGTTCCTTTTTTTTAATCTTATGCCTTTCAAGTCTTAGTATGAGACCAATGGCTGCTGAAGGCTCTCATATTTTATAAACATTGTAGTATTAGAATAAAGTCAGGGTTGCATGTATGATTCTTAAAATAAATATCCAAGATCATACAATAAAATTCACTTTGAAGTGAGAGTGGTCTTCATAATTCATCTGATACCTTTACAAGGGTCCTCTATTCTGAATTTGAAAGCAAAATTCCTCCCTCAGCGAAGAAATTACAGTGGGAATACACAAACAGCAATGGAACATAACAGCCAAGTGTAAGGTTCTCTCTGTTCTTTTTGAGAGAAATTACACTGTTGTTTCTATTGAAGACATAATACTGATCTTTTTTTTCCATTTAGGGGTGTGTGTGTGCGTGTGCGTGTGTGTGTTTATGTGTGTGTGTATGTGTGTGCGCGCACATGCCACTAGTGATCAAACTCAGAGCACATTACCACTAGGCCACATTTCCGAACATTTAAATTTTTATTTATTTCTTTTATTTTGAGTTTGAGTTCCTACACTGCACAAGTCAGACTCAAATTTGTCAGCATTCTGCCTCAGTTTCCCTAAATGCTGTCATCACAAGAATGATCACTGCACTGAGCTAAGCATAGTTCCTTTGAAAACACAGAAAAAGATTTATTTACTTAATAATAAAAGAGAATCAACTCCTTCTTGAGTCTATCTCCAATAATATTAAGTCTGCCAACGCCTACAGAACTTTATAAGTACTTAGCTTTTCCTTCACAAGATTTCCTTTTTGTCTTCACTCACTCCTGGGAGATCTATTCCTGAGACAACTAGCCGGGGTCGGGTGGGTTCTGTAAATACAATGCCAGCTTCTGAAAGGAAACGCTGCAGAGGATCTTCTCTGTAGAAGCTCACAATTTCATGAGAAGACAGAATTACAAACAATACTGCACATCCAGTCAGAGCAGGGCATGTGGCACTTCTTAGCACAATAATACTCTGCTCCTCTGAGTGGGAAGCAACCTGAATGGAAAAGATCCTTGATCTGATACAAGTGTGTTTCCAACAAGCTCTTTTCAGTGGAAATGTTTTGCACAAATGTGGTAAAATATCACAATGAAGAAATGGACATAGATTAATTTTTTTTACCTTATTCAGAATTTACAATTTTATGTGATCGTTCACGCCTTTGCATACGTTTGGGCGTGCCTGCACGCACGTAAGTCTATGCAGTTTTCTTGTATGCGGAATCTTGTGATTAGTACCCAGTAAGGTAAGATTTTTCTTCGAAAACTTTACTACATTTTAATATTATTTAAATTAAGTGTAGTCGATGGAAGTGCAGTCGGATGTAGTACAAGTACTGTACTTCAAACTTTAGGTTAATAAGTAAGTTTTTATAATACAGACAAATTTTTACTTCAAGTATTTCACTTCTATCCTGACAAAATGATCCCTAGTAATAATAACACTGATCTAATAAGTTCCTTTTAGCATTCTTTTACATGTGTAGCTCAGATACCTCTTTAGCTGTTGGCTTCTACTCAATTGAATTTTATTTTGTTGAAATTGAAGACATAATTTAAAAATATCTAAAATGCATGTCCTCAAGAGTTTTGTTATTATTGTTTTGGGTGTGTGTGTCTACAGAAAATTACACAGGAGAATAAGAGGCTGGATATTTCCTTGAAATATGTTCTATTTCTATTCACTTCTCTGTTATTTGAGATTGGTAGAAGTGTGAGGGGTTGTTGCACCCCCATTTCTCTCACAAGATTCCTTGGGTTTCTGTGAGAATTTTTACTCATTTGATCTTCCTTTTCCTTCTTTCCAGCTTTTCTCATTTGGAAAGTAATATTCTTGTTAAAGAATAGTTTAAAGAACTAGTTTTCTACTTTCAAAATTTTAGACAAAATAAATGTGATAGAATAGATTTGAGAAGTAAAGAAAGCACCCTCAAAAGATGAGGGGTTTGGACACCTACAGGATAGGACCGCAGCAAGAACAAAAATTATGTTTAGGCTGAATGTGGAAGCAAAGTATAGAAGATATTTGATTGACTCTAGCCAGACATCTGTCTCATTTTGATGTGATTCAGTAGAAAGTCCTTAATTAGAGAACAGTTTTAACTTTCTGAATGCTTAAGATTATATCTTATTTTATTGTTTACTCTGATCTTCAACTTGCATTTACAAAAACAGAAGGAACTAGTTCCACAACATTCCACTGTTCTCAATTAAATATTTGTAACACCATTCACATTTTTATTCCAAATACAGGATTTTCCAAGGAGTAAGTCAAGTGGAAGACAGATAATCACCATATCACCTATGTATTTCTCTGTTTTTTCTCATTCTAACATAGTAATGTATACAAATGATAAACATGAATGGTTTGACATCTATTTTTTTCAATTAAAATGATTATTGCTACAGAATCCTGTGTTTGATTTCTTTAAAGATCACCTAAGTCATCCTAGGAGCCTATGAGATTCTGACACTCTGGGTGTTCTTAAAATAAGTCTGCCTTGAGTACTGACTGTTCTACTCACAGAAAAGATGTCTATGAGTCACTCAGAAATGTTGATTCCTCTTATAGTGGACCACAATTTCTAAAAAGTATTTGTCACTATTTACACTTTGAGTGGATATCTAATAATATCAATAATAGTGGTAGCTCAAAAAAATGACGTCCTTCATCTACAGAGTGAGATGTAGTGGTCGTTGCCGGAAAGCCCTCAAGGAAAGTCTGATGTGCTTTTTCCACGCTATGAATATCTCCAAAGAAAATGACAGGTTTATTTTTGAATCAGCTATTGTGCTCATTGAGTGTTTTATTGAATCCATATAAATGTACTATATGTAGGCAGACAACGTAGGTTTCTTAAGAGTAGTTTGTGCTGAGAATATTCATTGAAAAGGCAGATGCCTTTTTGGTTATTATAATACCCAAAATACCTATATAAATATTCATTACTTAAAATGCAACATGGTTAGGTGTTGATATGCTTTTTGAGAAATGAGAAACACAATAGAAATATGCAGAACATACCTGTGATCAGAAAGACAATCTTTACTCTTAATTTCAGTGTCATTTGTTATCCATTACCAGATCTTTTTTTAACCTTAACAACTAATGTATCAGACACTGATGACAACTTCTCAGTCTCCATCTCTAGAGCATCCCCAGGTTGAAAGACAGCACTTTAGCTAATAAATTAAATCGTACAGAATGCTAGTTAAGTAGTTTTCTGCTGTCTTGGAAGGGTAATTTCACATCTTTCAAGCTCCTGATTCTCTAAATAAACTGATTCAAATAAAATTAGAAGGTATCATGGGTTTCAGTATTTGTAAACCTGATAGAAATCAATAAAGCATATACTGAATACAGAATGCAAGACTAGATGCAATTTATGAGTATTAAAAGGGAAAAACACGATCATATTGGTGAATGCACATTTTTCAAAGAGTGATGATGGAAAAAATTAAATAGGATTCTATTTTGCACTGCATCAAAAATTACCATGTGACAGACAGTAGTACACAGACAGGCTTTTAGTGACGTGTACCACAGCACACACTAAGATACAATACCCAACACTCACAACTTAAAGAAACTCTCTATAACAGGTTCAGTTCTCAGATGGCTGGCTCTAAGACAAGAGCATGGTACAGCAGCAGCACAGCCCAGAAGAAAATGCTCACTGTGGCAACCAGGAAGCAGATTGTGAAGCAAGCCGCATCTCCAGTTACTCATCTGTAATTGGTCTCCAGCTCCCAACAACCCATGAGCTAACCATCCACCAGTGCACTAATGTACTCATGAGTGCTGTGCTCCCATGGTCCAGTCCCTTGCCAAACTCCTGACTCACTTATGAATGCTCTTGAGGTTTTACATAAAACATAGCAGAATATATAATACAAGCCATAACAAACGGAAATGATAACTGTAACCTAAATGTATGAGAATTCCTATGCTTTTTATGAGATAAATTTCTAAATCCCTACACACTTAAAAGTAAGGAATCTTATGTGAAGCTTCCTTAGTGGAAATAGAGGATGACATCATATTTCCTAATCTCTCCTTTCACTAATTCATTAATTCTATCCCATACTAGAATAACTATGTAATTATCTAATTATGTATAATTTTAAAAGAAATAACAAAAATAATTACATTAGGGTGTTAGGTGAAAATAGGAACTGTCCTAAGGCTGGAACATATGGTTATTTAATAAAAAAGACCTCAATAAACAAAATCTATCTTTGGCTTAGAAATAAAATGATCAATCCTAGCAAAGGTCTGAAAAATATCAGGCACCATTCATCACATTACATAAGCTAAATTTGAAGAATTATATAAAATATCTTAAATGTTTAATATTCTTAAAATATTTTATTTTCCTTTCTAAGGATGGTGTGCAAATTAGGTTTGTAGCAATCTAGATAATTCCTTAAATCTTGTGTAAATTAAGCTTTTTGTTGTCTCCGGGAAATAAACAAAGGCCTTCACATAATCCGTAAATTACAAAGAACAGATGTGAACCATTTATGGATAAATGTGCACACTGGCAAAGAGAAAATATGACAAAATAGCATGCAGTGAACCAACCAGACTGGCTCTCAAATGACTCAAACATGTGTGATTACTAGAGACAGCAACAAGAATAAAATACCAGACGGGCGCTGGTACACATTAGTTACTTTAAATTAACTGCTAGTCATGCCACTTTCTTGTGCTTTGTATTTGTTTGAGACAGTCAAATTGAAATATACTTCTGAATTTTATTGTACTCAACTATGTTAGGTCATTCCTGTATCAGTTTTAAAACCTAGTGTTCTGGAGAAAGATATTTTCTTAACTATAAAAATTCTAGTCAATGGGACAGGGATGTAGCTGAATGGCACAGCACCAGCCTGGAAAGTGGGAGGTTCTGATTTTGATCCTTGATACACAAAACACACACACACACACACACATACACAAACACACACACAAATTCACTTCTGAATTTCATACTCTTAATACGTATCTTTACCTTTGAAAATGCCCTCTTATATTATTTTATAACTGTTTATGATGTGAAGTTTAAATCAGGCCTTTGTGGTGAACTATTCTCCAATTGCATATTTTAAAAAAAGTTTTGAAATAGGTTCTCAATAATTTCTTCAACCAGGACTAAAACTTCCAATCCTTCTGCCTCAGCCTCCACAGTGATGAGATTACAAAGATACACTATTATGCCTGGCATACAATTTTATTTTATTTATTTATTTATTTTAGTTTTTTTTGAGACAGGGTCTCAAATTGTGGTTCAGGCTGGTCCTGAGCTCAGCCTCAAACTCACATCACAGCAATCCTCCTGCCTCTGCCTCCCTAGTGCTAGGATTACAGGCGTGAGCCACCATGTCCGGCACTGTGGTATGTGGTACTGATTGCTGCTGGGCGTGAGTCTCCACACCCAGTATTGTATGTGGTTACCGGGGATCAAACCCGGGTCCTGCGCTTGCAAGACAGGCGCCAGAACCACTGAGCTAACTCTCCAGCCCCGCAATTTTATTTTTAAAAGGTGGCAAAATCATAACTTGACGGCATAATTGCTGGCCAAAGCTTTATTCACTATCTCCTATCCACATCATTCCTTCAGTAAACACTATTTCCAACACATAAATTTATCCAAACATTCACACTGAAATATCCTAGGTATTACTTAATATGCTAAATGCAAAATATGGGATGATCTTCAGTCATGACATCAGTCTGTGAAATTAAAAAGAGATCCTAACAAACAGTTCGTAGTTAAAACTTTGAGTTATAATATTCTGAAGTGTGTCAATTAAAAAAGGCTGATATTTCAAGTATTTCCTAGGGAAAACAAGATTGAAATTTTCATGGACAACATTCTTTTTGTTGAATCATATTCTCACATTTAAAAAATCCTAGTAGAGAAAAATGTAATAGAGAAATGGTTATGTACAGGCAGGGAAGGTATGGATTGAAAATACTAGAGATTAAACTCAAGGAGGACAATCACAGAGAAACCAGTAGAAATAATCCTCAAATGTGGCTCCACATCAATCCTGTCTGCATCACCCAGATATTTAGTAGAAATAAAATTTTTGTGCCCCATCTCAGGCTTCTAAGTGCAAATCAATCAATCATCTTGTCAGTGTTTTTTAATGTCCTTAGGTAGTTTTGAGGAATCCCAACAAATTGAGAAGAATTGCTGTAGATTTGCAATTTCCAACGTAAACAAATGAGGAAAAAGTTAAAAAAATCTTCTAGTGGATAACATGTTTGAATTTCTTAAGCAAATAGATTAAAATAGCTAAAGGAAAAAAAAAGTAATACTTACATTAACATTTTTAACTATCTAAAGTGATTCTAGAAAAAGAAATTTGTACTGTCCAACTTTAAACATTCATGTAGGAAAAGTAACACTTTAGTTATTTGGAAAAATAAACACAATCATCAGGCAAATGTGGAGATTAAATCATAAATGAATCTTAATATAATAATGCATTCAATTCTCCATTTGATCTTCACAGAAAAATATGTTCCTTTCACATTGATATAGAAATAGAAATTATTTCAAAGTTCATATTTTACCAAAATATGATTTTATTGCCCATTCTTCATGTATCTGATTTTCCTATCATCAGTGGTTAGGATGTCAGATTAGTTCACCAGAGTCCGGGGAGTTAGCTCAATGGTTCCGGCGCCTGTCTTGCAAGCGCAAGGACCCAGGTTCGATCCCCAGTAACCACATACCATACTGGGCATGGAGACTCACGCCCAGCAGCAACCAGTACCACATACCACAGTGCCAGGCGTGGTGGCTCATGCCTGTAATCCCAGCACTCAGGAGGCAGAGGCAGGAGGATTGCTGTTATGTTTGTTTGAGGCTGAGCTCAGGGCCAGCCTGAACCACAAAGCGAGACCCTGTCTCAAAAAACTTTAAAAAAAAAAAAAAAATTAGTCCACCAGAATTACTTATTTATGTTTTCAATAAATATTTACTCACCACTAAAAGAAGAAGGCTAGAATTCAATTTAAAAATAAGAAAGAAGGGTACATAGAACTATATTTCCTCACCATTTGCTTCAATCCTTGGTAGTACTTTTACTAAGAAAATATGAAAGTCAACTATATTCACCGCACAGAAGGAAGGCTGAATAAGGCATTGTCTTGTCCATCACATGAAAACATAAAAAGTATGGCACAGTCACATATGATAAAACTATTCAGAATTGTACAGAATTTTGAGAAATGTTTTTAGCCCATGCTTCTTTGTTTTATTGGAGCTTAATAATAAAAATAATGTCCATAGGAGCCAAAAAAGAACAAAGTAGGTTGTATAAGAAATGTCCAGAAATCAATTTTTCAGTGGATCATTAACGGAATGCTGAGAAGGATGTATGTTTTTATTAAACACCTTGAACAGGACCAGGAATAACCAGGCAAAATATTACCTTCAGATATATCACAGATTAAAAATGAAACAAAGTAAAAATATTCTCATCATTATTCTAAATGTTTCCAAAGGTAATTAACAGGACCAAAGTGAATGAGGAGTGAAAATTCTAAAAGGAGTGTGCACAAAATATCCTTAGAAAAGTGTAAGGGGTCTGTTCATAATTTGTACTTTTCAGGAATCCACAAGATCTCATTTAAGTTGCTGGAATGTTAAAATAGATCACTATTGATGGAGTAGTACTCTAAATCCTTAAAATTGTAAAAATCTCAGATTATTTCCTCTACTTCAGAACACTAAAGGACTTCCTGTTCTTAGTTTCCTGGCAGTCATGAAAAATATAACACTTCATGTGAGGATCTTAGAATGCACATGTAAGGCCATTTAGTTCAGCATCATAGTTCATTATATAAATGGTAGAAATTGTGAAATGGAGCTCTCACAAATAGCATTTGTGAAGATAAATGTAAATCTAACTACATATCTCTGAGAGATAACTTTAACTCATCAATGAGGTAATTTTGAGAACTTGAGAAAAGACTGGCTCTAAAGTTGTTCAGCAATGGTTTTGTCAGAACCAGAGATAAAGATAGCAGCAATCATGCTGGATAGGACCCAAACTAGTCTTGTGTAGAAGCAGAAAGGACAAATTTGGGCTGTCATAGAAGGAAGCTCCATGACTAGGGACCATACTTGGATCTTTAATCATTTATGAAAATAAAAAGAGATGTCATAGCTTGTGCTGAATTTATCACTGTTCGGGAAATTCTTTGTTTTAAATTCAGTGTAAACCCCTCCTTTTTGCTTGAGAATGTGCATACTATGGCACCTGGCTGGCACCTCTTTCCTATTAGTCCCATTTGGGGAAGAAATGGGATCATTCACTCTTAACCAGAAGTTATACACGTCCATGGCCCTCTCCCAGCTGCTACAGGAAGTGCTCTGGCCATAGGGAATGGGTAGCCACTTGAAGGGATAATTTTGTCCTGGCCTCCTCTGTGTGAGGAAAGTGCTTTTGATCTATTGTTAGACAATATTATGTTGTCCTTGGTGACTCCAAAAGCAAGTCACAGTGATCACAACTGTTCAAACTTCTATTATGACAGACAACATATGCTGAGAGCTCAATAATGCCAGGTAGAACTGCTTACCATAATACAATGAGCAGTTCCAAAGAGTTTGTGTTTCACATCCAGTTCATAATTAAACAGATAAATTATTTTCATGCATAAGATCCTATTCAATTACTATTCATAAATAAAAGAAGGAATAAGTTTAAAGTTATCACTAAATGATTATCTTTCAGATTACACAGAAATGACTTTCTAACTGAAAAAATTGAACAAAACACTGTGGTCAATAAATGGGAACCAATAAGCATTCAGGAAATATGAATTCAATTAATAACAATGCATAAGTGAGGTAATAATTCATTTGACAAAAAAAGTAAGAAGAGAACTTTACAAGATGATTCTTTCCTTTATCTTTTATTCTAAGAAACCATGCAAAATTTTATATAAACTCTAGGCTTTGATTAGCAGGTGACTATCTTCCATATTTGCATCTATTGCTTATTACCTCACAGTTTTCCGCTCATCACTATGTATATGTAGTATTACTCATTTCAACATTATTTGAAGCAGTCTAATGATTTATTTTTGGTACTGAGTTTGGTAGCAATGCCAACTCTTGAGTTTTCAACAGGAAGTGCTAACAACTATTTATTTTTTTCTGCCAAAAAAAAGTAGGATAAGTGGCTGCTTTTCTAGAGTGTGCTTGGAAGATGCCAAATCTGTTTAGGAGAAAATAAAGAGTAGAAATCATAGACCTGGTATTTGAATAGATATTTAAACAAAATTCTATCATCAAAATGTGTCAAAATTTATAAGCTTGGTATATGAGACATGCTTAATAATGAGTGGTGATCTCCTAGAAATACTTTCAGCTTTGTCAGTTATTATTTCCTGTAAACCTACTTATTCTCAGCTTAGACTGAAATTTATAACCTCACATTAAATTTTACTGTCAGTGTCATCACTTCTCAATAGAAACTGTTATCAAATCTTTTAAAGAGTTTCTTCTTTTACATCTTCAAATGAAGTAGGGAGAATATTTCCCCTATGTTAGTTTTCAGACAAACCCAATGAAATAAATTATTAGATTTCCTTACTGAAAATGTATGCTTCTGAAAACACAGACAATCTGCACTGGTTTGTCTCCATAGCCAGAATAAAAAAGACAAAAAACTACTTATTAGTTACCATACTCTTTGGTGATGTTTACTTGCCTAATCAGTATGGAGATATTTTACTTCACATAAAATTAATATTTTAAAATGTTAATGACAGAAAATTTAGGAAAATGGAACTCTTAAGAAATGAACAAGAGGGCCAGGAAGGTAGCTAAGTGGTTCTGACACCTGCCTTATAAGTGCAAGAACCTGGGCCGGGGAGTTAGCTCAGTGGTTCCAGCGCCTGTCTTGCAAGCGCAAGGACCTGGGTTCGATCCCCAGTAACCACATACAATACTGGGTGTGGAGACACCCAGCAGCAACCAGTACCACATACCACAATGCCGGGTGTGGTGGCTCACGCCTGTAATCCCAGCACTCGGGAGGCAGAGGCAGGAGGATTGTGATGTGAGTTTGAGGCTGAGCTCAGGGCCAGCCTGAACCACAAAAAGCGAGACCCTGTCTCCAAAAACC
>PVIR01021005.1:0-29825 GCA_004026965.1 Petromus typicus | reverse complement strand
AGCACAGACGGTGCTTTTCTTAACTGAAGAACCTGCCTTGGCTCAGAAATGAACCTGTGTCCCCAGTGGCAAAGATGTTTTTCTTCCTAGTGAACAGGCAGCCACAGTGTGCACTTTCTAGGAGCTTCCTGCTGCCCCTGAATCATGACGCACCACCTCATTCTTTCACTTTTACTTTAATTCTGCGGAATCTTCCATAGAAGCTTCCTGTGAATTTCTTCTTGGTTAAAAGAAAACTACTCTCTTTCCTTAAAAAATCCAAAGACTGAGGCTAGGATGTAGTTTAACAGCAGTGTACTAGCCTAGCATGCCCAAGCTCCCTTGACTCCATCCCCAGCACCATAACAAAACAAAACAAAGACCTCAAGAATCCCTGCCTACCAAAGCATTGTTTTTTTAAAGTTATTTTTCTTTGAATTTCTCCTCTAAGCATATTTATACTTTTTATTACCTCACACCTCTTGAAAATTAACACATATAAATTTTTTAAACAAAATTTGCTGACTGATTCACAAACTATTCACCCATCCTTTTTTAAGAGCATGAATATTTTTTGATATCAACTTGAAGTGTAGAAATAGAACATGTCACAGTTCTACCACCCTGAATGCCTTCAATCCTGTCTGGTCTGGGAAGTCTAGCAGGGATAGGCACAGTTAACAATTGAATAGGAGCAATGTGACATATATTTCCTTGGTTCCAATCTTAAGGTTGCTACAGAAGTGACAAAGCTCATAAGTGAAATAAATAGGTCACAGATGTGTAAATCTCGTATCTTTTCTCTGGTATGAGAAAATGATGATGTAAATGAGTTCTAGGATATATGTTATATATTGTGAAATAGAAAATGCTCAAAGAAAAATGGGGTAAAGGAGGAAAATAATGTGATTATAATAAAAAAAGAAAGGAAATAAATTTTATGTATATAGGGGGTTGGGGTGGTAGGGTAGGTAGGGCTATGGGAAAAAATGAGAATTGAGTTGTGTCATATACTGGTACAAATTTTCATTGTTAAGTGAAATCATGGCATGTATAAGTAATGTACCAATAAAGATTTCAATTAAAAAAAAAAGAAGTGACAACTCTGACTGGAAAATAAAAAATCATGGACTGTTTCTGATTGACTTCTGTTTACTTGGATGTAACAGATCTACTCATGAAATTTGCATGTAACTATTTTAAGCTGCAACTATTTTTTTTAGTACATATGTTGTACTGCAGCCTTCTATGAGATTTTCGGAATATTTTCTCAAATATTTCCCTGAAATTCAGTTAAACAGAATGGAACAAAGTAGCCCACAAGCTCATCAGAAACTACAGTAAATGTCCAAATCTCAAAAGCACTATGAAGTGAAAGACATTGTCATGTATTCAAAATCCTCTTTCTGACTTCAAACACATTGTCCCATCATTCTTGCCACTTCTGAAGCAGTTCCAGAAGTCCTCTTTCATCTTTAGTGGTGTTGCTGTGCTTGCCATGATATCCTGAATTGTATCAAAATGTTGAATTTTCTTTTTTTTGTTTTTGTTTTTTTGTTTGTTTGTTTGTGTGTTTTGAGACAGGGCCTCACTTTGTAGTTCTGGCTGGCCCTGAGCTCAGCCTCAAACTCACATCACAGCAATCCTCCTGCCTCTGCCTCCCGAGTGCTGGGATTACAGGTGTGAGCCACCATGCCCAGCACTGTGGTATGTGGTACTGGTTGCTGCTGGGATGAGTCTCCACACCCAGTATGGTACGTGGTTACCGGGGATCCAACCTGGGTCCTTTCGCTTGCAAGACAGGCACCGAACCACTGAGCTAAATCCCCGGCCCCATCAAAATGTTGAATTTTCTTGATAATTTTGACTTTGTGAAGGAGCTGAAAGTCATGTGATGCCAGATCCAGTGAATAAAATAGGTCAGAACACCCAGCAATATTTTTACAAGCCTAAGTTTCTGTTGGTTGGGACTCAGCAGCAACACTTTATAAAGACACTCACCAAATAGGACCTTCCAGACCTGCTTCAGACAGTGGCAAGAATGTTGTGATCAATGTATCTGAAGTGAGGAAGTATATTTTGATGGGGATTAATGGCAGTGTCTTTTACTGAAATAGAAGTGTATTAATTTAATATTTATGTTAGTTTCTGATCACATCTTATATGTGTGTTTGGCTTTGTCTGATGATACATCATAGTTGCTGACTGAATAAACTATTGTTTTTCTTTTCTTTAGGTACCATGGATCAAACTCATGACCTTGTGCTCACAAGGTAGTTGCTAGAACCACTGAGCTAAATCCCCGGAGCCTAGATAGACTATTTCTGAGAGATTTGTGTTTTATGTCATTTTAAATGAATTCATATTACAATTTAATAAAATTATTTATTTTTATAGTGTTGTGATCATCTGGAGAAAAAAAAACATCCTAGAATTGATCAAATTCAGTGTCAACAATCTGATCTTTTGAAAAGTGTTATGTTCTAACTTTGTTTTCTTGGAGTTTCTCTCTTCTGCCTAATCTCAAAACAAACATTTCTGCCAGCACTGTAAAAAGTTAGGGGTCATAGAAAATGACTCACTCAGGCTGTGTGAAATGGAGTCTGGAGAGGCTCGGAGGGAACATATGCAAGGTCATGCTTCGGGTGGTCAGTGCCACCTGGGCAATGCACAGAGATGAAATGCTCAGGAAGAGCCACCCACAGACTGAGGAACAGATGCTTCACAGTCAGGGGGAAATGTGCTTTTTAGTCTTCCCCTGCACTACCAGGTTCTCAGTATTTGAAATGAATTAGGCCAAAGGTTCTGCGAGATCCTGAGAATCCTAATTTCTGAGAATTTCTCCCAAGACCATGCTAACCTCATCTAAGACTGACTCCTAAGTTAGCGGGATGAAGATCTCACCAGTCATCTCCATTTTGTGAGCTCCTGCCCTATGTTCAGACCTTAGAGAGGAAGAGGGTATAAGAGGTAGAGGAAGAGGGTATAAGAGGTAGACAAAGAACCCTGTGGCCTGGGCTGAGGCATGGCCAGGTGGGAAAGGGCATATTCAACAGGCAAGAGGCCAAGCAGAAAACACTCTCTAGATTCTGGAATAGCCACAGGGAAGCCACCACTTCTGTGGTGGAAGCTCGGGCCCAAGGTGTCTACTCTGGGAGCTCAGAGAGGCAAAGCCCGTGGCAGATACTGAGGGACTCACGATTCAGGCAGATGTGTTTCTTTAAAACCCATCTTTCAGTATGAGACCCACTCTTTGAAAACTTACTCCTCAACACACTGTCTAAAGGATGCTAGCATTTTGTACTTAGAAACTAAATTGTAGCATCTAGAATTTTGTAAGTAGTGTGACTCTCAAGAAATTCTTCACTATGTTAGGCCACTAAATGTGGCATCTTTATATTATGCATTTCCAGGGTAGGAACTTTATGTCTTTGATCTAATGCACCTTATAATTTTGCCACTTTCAAGCCCTTTAGTGTATTGTGGTGGGAAAAGATAAAGGAAGTTGCTTTAAAAAAAAAAAAGAGAAGAGACTATTTTGTCAATGCAAATTTCTGTGCATGTTGTTGAATACATTTTATTTCACAATCATGTTTTCTGCCAGTTCCCCACAAAAATAAATAAAAATTAACAATATCTTATAAATTACCTATATTCTCCTTCAATATCTTAAGGTACACAATTATCAAAGCTGATATTGAACATAAACAAATTGATACAATTCAATATTCAGATAAAACTCATAGTCAAATAAATTACATTAAACTGCATGCAATGTGACTTTATGTTCCATAGCATCTTTAATAGAAACTGCATACCCCAAAGGCTCTTCAGACTTCAAAGTGCAGTTACAGAGTGCAAACATGGCACTGTGAGAGGAAAATGCTCTATATAGCATCTCATAGTATCAGATTTGAATGACAGGTATGTTTTAAGCATCAAGATTCCTTACTTAGAATCCTAAGTCACACTGCAGAAATGGTGCTTATCCTCCCCTTTTCTTTTCTAAGAGTAAAAACACATTAGGAAATATTGGTTGACAGTCCCATAATTTTCCTCAAAGTCCTAAAGAATAGGATAGAAGTTGGAGTAGAGCTAAAAATATTTTTAATTGTTTTATTGACTGAGACAGAAAGGAGACACTGGTGTCATTTATTTGTTGATGAAAGTTGAGCTAATCCACAACAGCAGGTCAGTGTAGTTACCTCTCCTGCCCAGGACTTGAAAGCAACAATTTAAATTGAAATTACACCAGGTACCATTTCAGTCTTCTGGCAAAGATAGGGCAAAAGCAGGTGAGGGGTGGGAAGGTGACACCCTCCTGTGACAGGACACAGGAAATCTTGACTTAGCACCAGTTACAACCTCCATGTCTTCAGTTACAGAGCATGAGCGGGACTATTAGGTTGTTGTGTTGTTTTACTGGAGATAATAAATCATGTAGTTTTGCATTTGTGATTTCATTGGACATTAACCTCTTTGAGACATATGCATAGCAAGAAATCTGTAAAATGACAAAGACAGACTACATGGGGGCCAAAATATGTCATGATCATTTCTGATATTTGCTTAGGTTTACCCTTCTTAAAACAATTGTTTTTTAACTTATTTTCACCAAAAATACAATTTGGGTCATAATTTTTCACTATTTGATATGTACTTATAAAGATTTAATAGTTCCAGGAGTTATTTTTTTGTTGTGTGTGTGTGTGTGTGTGTGTGTGTGTGTGTGTGTGTGTTTGTGTGAAATAGAGTCTTGGTATGTAGTTCAGGCTGGTCTCAAACTTGCAATCCTCCTGCCTCTGCCTCCTGGATGCTGAGACTACTGTTAAATATCACCAGCATTTTTAATAAAGATAAATATATCCTAAAGGACTTGCACAAGTTATATAACATAAAGTACAATGTTTAAGCTAGGCCAACATACCAATATTGAAATGTTTAAAATCAACCTTTTGTAATTGAAATACATAGAGTGTAGCTGAGTTCTGAGTCTGACAACAAATTTTCTTTAAAATGACCAAGATCTCTGAAAATAGCACATCCAGTAGGTGTCAATAAGTATTTAACAGGATTTAAAATAGCTTCTTTTGCATTGTATTTTATCTCAGCTACACTGAATGGGAAATAAATATACTTTATGGTCTCATCAATTTTTATTTTATTGTGCTTTATCTAGTCTTAAAGTTTCATATGTTAATTATTCAAGCAACAAATATCCAGAGTTCTGCAAGGGAGGGTGCACACGCGTGTGTAAGGGTGCAAGTGTGTATTCCTCTCTGCTATTCCCCCAGTGCTACAGCTGCACCAGGAGCTTACCTGAGAGCTGTGTGAGTGCACGTGGGTGTGCTGGGTGTGTCAGGCAGGGCCCTCACGAGACCTCAGTTCTGGTTCCTGGCACCTCTGTGTCAGTTGTGGCTGATGCTCAGGGAAGGGGGAAGGGAGAGCAGGGTGTCCCTGGCCAGCTTTCCGGGAACAGCTCTGTGGACTGGGATAGAAGAGCTGGCCCACTCATTCACTGAGACCCAAATTCGAGACAACTCTCAGTCTCTTCCAAAAAATAAATCAATGATAGGAGAAAGGATCCAGCTCTCATCTCGACTTCCAAAGGAAGATGTGGCTAAATCTGAATGTTCAGAAGCTTTTCAATGAGTTTCTCCTTTAGAAATGATGCTATTATTTATTTTCCCCCGTGGCTTGTGTCAGGATATATTTTAAATATATAAATTTAAATTCTAGAAGAAGCTATTTAATGGTATGTTTATAAGTAAAAAGTCCCTTGGATAGAAAATGAAATAAATTTATTTCTATCTTTAGACAATACACAGAACTAGTCTCTTATATTTTAAAATACTCCAACAAGTTTTAGACTCTGAATTAATTTTATAGTTCCTTAGCAAACTCTTTATGAAAATACGTTCTCTAGCAAAAGAAGCCCACAGGTGGCTTCAAGTGTGAATATTTTTTGGCTTGTGGGATAAGCAATGATAATTTCACATCAATGATGTTTATATGGAACATAAGAAATGGAACACTGTGAAGTTCTGATCCAACCAGGACTGATAGGATATGAAAATACCCTTCCCATTCCAATGGGGAGTCTGCTATGTGGGTAACTTCTGTCACTAGCTGGTGAAGGCAGCAGGGGGATCATCCCTTCCCATCCAAGCAGCCCAGGTAGGAGTGAAGGCCGCATTGCTCAGCTGGATTTGTCTCAAGATGTCTTGGGTAGCCCCTAACCCACACCTGCTTCTCCTAGTCCTAACTAATGACCTTTAACACATGATACAATGGTGCCAACACTGGCCCCACACAGGCCAGCCGGCCCCACCAACTGGAGGAGAAAGACTCCTCATGTCCTTTTGATTTGACCATGTTTAGATTCACAGAGGCTCATGGCTCACTGACACGCTCAACCCTGAGTACCATACAGTCTGTCAAAAATAAACCAAAAATAAAAACACTTTATAAGCATATTAAAAATATACAGGCATTGACCTAACATGTGACCCAACATAAATATTATTAATAAAATAGGAAAAGGAACTTGAACTAGGCTCCTGGGCATGCCGGCCTGGCACAGGGTGGTGAAGGCCTCAGACTTGGGGCAACACTGGCTCCCCTGAGGTCACTCTCTCATACTCCTTCTTCGACTCTTTACTTTTCTGATTTTTGTACCTGGAAATATTCAGAAATGAAACTGTTAGCACTCTAGTTGACAGGAACAAGAACAATGTATATTAACTGAAGAAATGAATATATAGACCCCGAGGTACATTTTTAGCAGGGTGTGTATTATGTGATCAAAGTGAAGTTAGTAAACACAAAGTTAGAGAGGGACCATAAGAGTCAAAGTAATTTAGATGGACAGGTCAGGTCCCTCTAGAAGGCGTAGCAGGGCTGTGAATGCTGTGAAATCCAGGAAGGAATTTCCCTCTGTCCTTTCTTCCTCCTTCCTGCCTCCCACCCTCTGTTCTCCCCTTTCATTCTTTCTCTGAATAATATACAATCTGTGATAATAACTAATTAGGCTGGCACTAGTTTTTGATAGATAATTAGAATCACACATGGATGGAATAAAGTTCATTGTGTAAAAGCAGCACACCTTCAGGCCTTTGACACTTATAGAAAAAAAAATCAACTTGTACCAGTTTCAAAATGAATCACTTAAAATGGTGACATTCCCAAGGCACACATTAAATTCACACAGTTCCTGCAGTCTGGCCCTAACCTATGACAACTGCCAGTCCACAGTCCTGCTTTTCTCAATTAGTGTCTTGTGACACTATTGCACAGGTGGATGGGCTGTGACTCAGATGAGTGACATGAGCCACTTAAGTTTTATGGCTTCCTAGAAGCTCATTTCTACAACTCTCTCTTCAACTGTAAAACAGAGACTCTCTTAGACTATTAATTACAAAGCTGTACTTTGCAAAATGAAAATTTGACTAAATGAATTGTATGTAAGTAAGTACATTAGCAACATCATTGTTTTAAACAATGCCTTCTACTATCAAGTAAGAGTTTCTGCCTACTTTTTATAGAGAGATAAATTGATTTTTCCCTGTACAGCTTTCAAAAATCATAGGGATCATAAGTGGCAAAGTAATCATAAAATGAAGTCCAGATATTCTTCAGCTAAAATCATTTAGTCACTGAATCATGTGTAGATTGTCTCATTCCCTATTATTCTATTCACATTTTACCCAGTTGATGGGTCTGTAAAATAATTTATACAAATAGAGTTTTAAAAAATGACACTGGCTTAGCCTGGTATGGTGATGCATGCACTCTGGGAGGTTGAGGTAGGAAGATGGCAAGTCTGAGCCCAACCTGGACAATTTAGCACACACATACATACATACACACATATGTACAATAACACTAGCTTACCATCTGCAGAAATAGTATATGGAACCAGCAATGATGACCAAAAATAAGATGACAAGAATTACAGTGAGAGCCACATATTCTTTGCTCAAGGGCTGGTGGACAGTTAAGAAGAAGTGTTCACATCGGACACCAGTATAACCCACATCGCATCTAAATGGAAACACAGAAAGAAAATAAATCATTTTAAGAAGAAACTACTGTGATGAATTAGTTTTATAAGTTTCATTTCATGCAGTAATGCAAGAAACTAATAAGATCTGCTACCGGGTATAAAGCTGAGTTCAAAGACTGTCCTGAAAGAGGCTAACATTGATCCAGGTGCCCCACAGAGCTGTCAGCTAAACCATGGGTCCCCATGAGCCAGCTTGGGCTTGGTGTAAGTTTGGTAAGTGTGAGATGCTTTTTGTCTGAATCAGTAAAGTGAACTCTTGAACAACGGTGCATGGAGAAGTCCAGTGACAAGATTCAAGTGGAGCAGTGAGCGAGAGGTGTGCCCAGTGCTCCCCACTTACACCCTCCAACAGTCCAAGGAAACAGAGTGACTTCAAACATGAAAAGGAGAGAGAAAGGTGGGCACAGCCACTGTCCTGTATGCCTTTGCATCTCACCTGCAGTAGTTCTCACTCATATCCACCAGGTAGATACACTGCCCGTGCAGACAGTAGCCCTGCATGTCGGAAGCACACTTTGTGATTGACACCTGCGCCACTCGAGGGCTGTCTTCCATCTGGACTGTGAAAGGAATGGAGAGTTCAATGCACTCTGCTGCCTCCTCGGGCTCTGGGGACATTGCTCACCCTTCCACACCAGGAGCCCCTGAGCAACTTCCCCAGGACAGGCTAGACAGCAGTCCAGGGAGGAGGGTATTTGGGAGGGGGAGGTCACGTCAGTATCACACCATACAGTCCAAGAAACAACCCCTCAACCCAGAGGAACAAATCTGACAGACTACACACAATACAACCCTTGAGGGCTTCACTCTCAAATGGATCTTCACAGAAAAAAGGGTAAATTTAACACACAGACACACAGACAGCATACAGACACACAGACACAGATATACAAGCACAGACACACACACACACATACACATACACACACATGTTGCTTCACTCCATAAGTAGGTATTATTTGAATGTCCAATCGCTTCTTAGCCTTTTTGCTAAGATCAAGTGTGGCATCAATATAAAATTTGTCTAGTTTTTTCACATCTCAAAGCAATTCTAAAGT
Source organism: Petromus typicus (assembly GCA_004026965.1). Taxonomy (NCBI): domain Eukaryota; kingdom Metazoa; phylum Chordata; class Mammalia; order Rodentia; family Petromuridae; genus Petromus; species Petromus typicus. The sequence continues at coordinate 20,723 of PVIR01021005.1, read as the reverse complement.
TATTTACTCCCAAAGCAAACTGGAGCCACTAATGATTGTGACAGAGCTTGATTCTGTCACAGGTGTTTAGACCCATAAGCCTTGTTCTGGTGTTGTCTCCACATTGTTTAGTTTACCCTCAAAGAAATCAAAGTCACTCAACATTTCTTACATGGGGACATGAATGAGACCTCAACAAACTTTAAATTGAGTTTAACACACACAGTGGACACAGGAGTCTCCTTGGCATGTACAACAGGGGACACAGGAGTCTCGTTAGAAGCAATTTGGTCACCTACAAATAAAATTCACCTTCATTGCTTTAGTTACTGAAATGTGAAGGATGTTTATGCAATTATTTTTAAAGGATCTTGATGGTAGTCATCTGACCCCAGGAACTAAAACTAGCAGAAAGGGGAAGGTGGGGACTGGCACCTCCCAGGGCCTGGCAGTGAAGCAGAGAAGGGTACTGAGTGGGACAGAGCTCTTCCTCGAGCTCCCTGACAGGACAGCTGAGACTGAAGACAGAACAGAGCGCAAGGGCTTCCTTAGACCTCAGTCGGCCACTAGTGCTTGAGGGTGAAGGACCTTGTGCCGTTATCTTTCCATCTCTACACCTTACGTGGTGTTCGACACATATGAAAGTAGTGCACGTACACTACAACTAGAAAGGACATCATTGGTTCTCTGACAAATACACCACACACAGACACACACTCACACACACACCACACACACACACCCTCCCATGCACAAAATTTCACTCTGCCTGTTCTGCTTGGGATTCAGTCTCTCCGTGTTCCCTGAAGGTTGGGGACACAATGTGGTTTTCCTCATTCCCTAGTCTTCGTGACCAAATCTTTATAACTAATTAGCTGTCTGAGCCTCATCCCTTTCTCACTAGTTACTCTCTTTTGTCATCCTTCCAGAATTCTAGTTAATTAGTGGTTTAAAAGAATCGCCTAGCAGCGAATCACTCCTTTTCCATGCTCACACATCTCTAATTCCACTTTGCTCAGCCGCGTCCCCTTGGTCAGGGTGGAGGCAATGGCCTTACCCAGCGCTGTGCAGTTATTGTCAGATTCTCCTGGGATGCAGGATGGTATCACGGTTGTGCTGAGAATTGATTGGAGAAGATGAAAACCTATTTATGGGGGACAAACAAATATATAACTCATCTCTCAAGGGAAGAACTCTTGGTCAATTCACTTTGTTACTTATAGAACTATTTTGTTTTAAAGATTTAATCCATTAAACCCATAAAGGATAATAATTCATGAAAATACACATATATTTGAAAATAAATGAAACCCATTTCATTTTTATTTGAAAATAAATGAAACCCCTATTCCAGGGGAAAGTCCACAATATTGTATTCACAGTTTTGCAGATTTCACCCTCTCTGAAAATTTCATGACTAAGATCTGGATTTGACATCCAGTTTCCAAAGTTTAGCGGAGAATACCTGCTGCTTTACTCCATGATATGCTCGGGGTAAAGCTTGGTGACAGACCCATCACTGATTTTTGAATACAGAGCAGGCTCCACTCATGGTGACAGTTAAACAAAAAAGCTTGATCAAGACACATTCCTTGTCGGGGAAGTGCCTGAGTTATACTCTGCACTGTGTCCCACATGAAAACAGACTTTCATTAATACAACGCAGGCCAGGTGGAGTCAGCAAACTATTGTCCCTTCTTATCTGAGGGAAATGAGTTCCAAAGACCCCTGCAGATGCCAAAACCTACTTATATTCAAGTTCCTTCTGTACCATGGCTTAGTATTTGTGTATAACCAAGCACGTCTTCCCAGACACTGTAACTCATGCTTAGTTTGCCTTCAACCCTTGCTGCAATGGGGACGCTATGGAGACATTTGTGATGGTCTATTATTTAGAGAACAATGACTCTTCCAAAAAAGGTTAAAATACGTTCGGTATGGACCTCATCTTTTAAACATGCCCAAACCTGTGTACATAGAGACCAGCTCTCTGCTTGTGTGACATGGCAGGATGTGCGTCAGATGGATCCCATCCTTCCCTGGCATCACTTCCTGTGGCCCAAGAAGAATCTGAGCCAGCCTTTCCCTGTGTAGTGCTAATGAAAAGCTCGGTATTGGAAAACTGGCCTCGGAGTGACTAAAGTAGTTTCTGAAATGCAGAGAGAGTGTGGTAAGAAGAGCCACTGTCCTCCCACATTACGAAAAGGCTGTCAGCCTCTTCTACTCGGGGTCACACGCTGCCTTCAAGCCGTCTGGTCCGTCTCCAGGAGAAGCAGGAGTTGAAGATGCAGGGAAGAGTCGGAGCCAGCAGCAGCTGCCAGTTCCTGGACCTGTGCTGTGTGCTGGACAGAGTTCCAGCCCCTGCATCTGCACCCTCTTGATTCACCCACCCAGCTCCTCTTTGAGAGGCGGCGGTCATTGCCCATCTGACACAGGGAAGACCAGCATGAAGTTCTGGGATGACTTGCCCGAGCGTCTGTGCTGCTATATGAGGCCAGGGGAGCTGGAAATGGTGACAGACTCGGAGTACAGAGTAAAGATCACACAGAGGGTGAGAGGAAGGGAGAGAAAACAATAGAAGCTGAGCATTTGCCCTTTGGGGTTGGGGGGAGCAGCCATCTTAGAAAATTCAACTTATCTAATCTTGGATACATCAGGTAACTTTTCCAAGCTTCAGTTTTCCCGACCTGACAAAGTCTTGAGGAAACTGAAATGACACAATGCTTTTCCTACACAGGAGCGTTTCCGTACATGACCCTCCGCACATGAGATCCGTCAGGATGTGGAGTTGCTGCCCTCTACTGGCGTATGAAAAGATTAGAAATCACTGGTGGTCATCTTTTCAAAGGATCATTTATTTAATCGATGTGAAACAGGGATTTTAACTTTAGTTTTTTCCTTTATCCTACGTAATTTATATTTATAATTATTAAGGAATATATTACATATTATTTATTTATATTTATTATTATTTATGTTTATTTATATTTGTTACGAAACAACACACTGTCCTTTGGTTTTAACAAACGAGTTTTCTCACCATCATCACCACCATGGTTTATATCTTCAGCTTTCAAACTGGACACAACGACCCTGTGAGGTCCATACTAGCCTCAGACAAACTCAATGCATATAAATTAAATATCCGACGCTGTAGCATTTATCCAGCAATCACAAAATGCAAGTGTTAAAAGTCCAATATCGAACTCCATATTCTTCTCATTATTTAAAAATACTGTTGTCTTGAAAGCTGTAGGACAACAATTCCCCTACTCCAATTTCTTTTGCCTTATAAATGCTGCTTCAATAGCTTTTACAGACTGCCCTTAAAATCTCTTCTTATGTGATTTTTAAAAATCTAATGTCTAGATTTGATTGTCAGTGACACAGAGGTGAAAACTATTTTCCGCATCATCTTTATGACAGAGGAGCTGGATTCTCACCCCTGTGGATTTGCTCTAGGCCTCAGTATAATTTTGCTTTGTACTTTGTTGGAGATTTAAAACCTGGAACTTGGTCTCCTCGGTATGCCCTGGACTCCTAGCTGTGCTGTTTTTATCTTGACTCCTTCTCCCGCTGGGCTTCTGCTGCAGAGGAAAGCCGCAGAGGAGACCTCTGTCCCTAGTCTCCTGTAGAAAGGGGCCTGGGAAGAAGCGCACTTCGAAAGCAGATCTCTCCTTTCCAGGAACCTGGGCAGCCACTCCTGCTAGCAGCCACGTACAACCACCTGTGATGGCCACAGATCCCCACCACCACCACACACCTTTCTTTGCTTTCTTAGCTGTTAGTTTCTTCCACTGTCAAGAACTTTGTTCTGGTTGCCCAGGCAACAGGTAAACTGTGTTTTTGTTAAGGAAAGAAGGCCGAGCCCAGGGTGTGCCTGGTGGAAGCTGGCCTCCCCTGGCTGGGGACTCCACTGGACACAGTCCACTGCTTAGGACAGTTTCTGTGAGACTTGCTGAGTCAGCCCAACAGCAGGGCACCTCACCAGGTACAACTGTAAAGTCTCCCAAATGTCCTTCTCATATTAAAGTGTGTGACCCCACATCTCCATCATAAGTGTAGCCAGTAAAACAGCAAAGCTGGTCTAAATCATATGCCTCAAACCACTGGCCTCCTACTACATAGCAGTGGCCTGCAAGTGTCCCGGTGCTGTGGCCTTTGTCCCAAGTTCTTGCTAAACTGGAGCAGAGGGCTGAGTGATGGGGCAGGAACCGGGAGGTAGAAATACCCAGCCACAGATGCAATGACATCCACCATCCCACAGCCTTGAAATAAGTTTTAAAATCATGTATGGAAAGAAGCAATGCTAAAGTCCTCCCATGTATTTCTTTAACGCTAACATTTTTCATGATCTTGGTGTTCTTTGCATGTAATAATCTGTGTGTAACTCAAATGCAAATCCATTTGAGGTTCTGATTCTGTACAGTACATCTTGGCTAAAGAAATAACTTCCTGTGACATTAAAATTTTGAATGGTGTCTTGTGTCAAAAACCAGTCTGGTGACAAGTTTCACCCTGGTAAACAAGTCCTAGAGGAACTCTGCAGTAAAGGGGAGGTAGGTAGTGGTCGCCACTCAAGCAGCAGTCAGGGTTTCCACTTCAGTGCAAGAACAAGATCAAAAGCCCTTGAGGCTGGTGCCCGTCACATGTCTGCTCGGGCTTCAGGAACGCAGACCTCGCCCATCACCTCCACCTTCCCCCAGGGAGTCTGCATCCCAGTGAAATCGCAGCGTGCCAGCAGGAAGTGGAGCCAGTGACTCACAGGATGCAAATCGCCTCTTCCCCTTGAGTCAGGCCGCGCCGCGCCTTATGAAACGGTGTGGACCTCGCACAGTGCGTGGGAGAGCCGAGTGCCAACTTTGGAATGGGTAGAGCTCTGAGCCTCACGAGTCTGCAGCACTGAGCCGCGTTGCTCAACTCTGCAGTAGGGCGCAAGGCCAGACGTGTGGAGTGTGGTCCTGGTTGCACACGGTTTCTTGGTCACTCGAAAGGATCCATCGAGGAGATTGCCCCAGAGGAGGCTGTGATTTGATGACTAACCAGAGGTTGCTCAAGGCAGCCACAGCTGTACCACCTGCAATCTCAGCACTTGGCTGAGGCTGAGGCAGGAGGACAGCCTCACTCGTCAGTTGAACTATATAAAGAGCCCATGTCTTCAAAAGCTAAAACAACAAACTGATTTCAGTTGAAATTCTCAGAGATCCAAGGTCTTTACTGGAGAGGAATCAAGCAAATAAAAATGATCCAAGATCAAAGAATGCTATAGAATAAAAGACACCTAATTTTGCCAGTTGAATCTTTTAGAATATTTAGACCGGAACAGTAAGCTCATGCTGAATCACTGCAGTTGTCCAGCCCAAACAGGTAGCAAACTCGCTTTGTTGATTCTTTTAATGTGGTCTCCTGCCAGCTCACTGGACGACTGTCACTTTCTAACCTTCTTCCATGGCAACAGATAATTTCGCGGGTTGTCTATGGCATCAGAGCCTTGCTAGGTCTGTGCTCTTTTAAGGAATATATGTATATGCCTCAGCCATTTTTTGGTTTGTTTGTTTTAAATGACATTACTCTGGTGAATAGTCTTGCTTTATCTTGGTTTTTAAAATATCTTTAAATGCTATCTAATCAGATACTGAAAAGATCTGTTGCCAGTACTTTCTAGCAACAGCCTATTTATCACAGAAAAATATATGTTTATAAACATATAGAAAATTAACCTTGCCTTCCAGTGGCAATCATTCCATTCCTGCATTTTCATTGTTAAGGTTACAATTAAGCTTCATGAAAAACTAAATGTAAAGCTAACTGTACGTCTTTCAGATAGAACAGCATGGCACCAGAGGTTTTTATAACAAGGTTACAAAGAAATATGTCTAGTAGGTGGCCATAAGATCTTCCTGTACAGATGGTTTTCGATTTATATGCACTGAATTATATTCTGATTTGGGTAGTAATTTCCATACTTGCTTGTCTTCATAGATTCAGACCAAGAATTAGTGAGCCAAAATATGAGCACCACGAATTTCACCTAAAAAGTGGATGGAAAGACACAGTCCAATCACCATAGTCTCGTCCCCGCAATGCTGAGGAGTGTGCACCAACCCTCAGGTAAAAGGTGCGCCTTGTAGGAATGTGGGAGCTGGGAGATCTTGTGACCAAGGGCTCTGGAGATTTGGCCTCTCCTAAAAACTGAAGAGCACTTCAATTCTGTTGGAAATAGTCATCCTCAAGACATTTTGGCATAGGAGGGGTTTCATGAAAACCATCTTGTGTGCTTTTCTCTCTGGCTTCTTGCTTCTTCTCTGTGTCTCCAAACCGGGGATTTTCCTCCCTCACTGTCAAGAAGCATCATCTCCACGAAGAGTGTCTGCCTTTCCTTTTTTCTTTTCTTTTTTTTTTTTTCCCATAATGGTCATACTGTGGCCTGGAGCTTAGAATGTTTGATGGCACTTTAAGATGCATATTGACTATCTTGCTTTCTCTGTAAGTGTCTGTCACCACGAATTTGCAAAAGGATGAAGTTTTAATCAGTAAGCACAGAAAAAGGGGGGAAAGGGAGGACATAACAGATAAGTTTTAAAAGTCTCAGACTCCTTATTTCTTGTTCAGAGAACCTGCACCTCACACTGGAAGGCATTTTCCTTGAAGAACATACAAGGTGGTGAGCACAAGAGGCGCAAGCCCGGGGAGAGGGTGCAGGGCCCACCACAGGGTTGCAGGGGAGCAGGAGGAGCATCGAGGGCTTCCTCATGACCCGCAGCCAGAAAGGACAAGGGTGGCTCCCCATGAACATCATCTTCCCGAGCTACATGTGCTGAATGATTCCTTCTCCACTGAGTCTCTACTGAGCATTTTCCACCTGGGAGATTCTGACAAGATGCCCCTAGGAAAGCCGGGGGAACAGGTGTGCTCCTGCTCTCCACAGACCCCAGGGGTGGAAATGGCCAAGGAAATAATTCATAGATCTCTGGCCAAGAAGCACCAAGCCAGGCAGGTACTGAGGTGCTGAGTACACAGGTACTGAGGCATGAAGGTGTGAAGAGAAGACGCCATGAAGGTCCAGGGTGAGCCACACGTTTCTGGGTCACCCTTCAGCACTGTGAGTGTCCAGAACTCGGATCAGAGAATGGGGGGGAGGGAGGTGAGTCTGGAAGATCTCCCCTGCAGGCACGGAGGTGAGTCCTGGAAGATCTCCCCTGGCCTGGGAAACAGGATACGGTGAGAGAAGAAGATTGGGGTACACAGGTGGTAGACAGCAGCTGGAGATGGTCAGGGGAAAAGAAAGACTGAGAAAGAGAGCTTCAGGTTCAAGCCCAGGAAGAAGAGTCAGAAGGGAGTTCAGAGGGGCCGTGACTGAAAAAGTAAAGATCGCCACCCTGAGGTGCGTGTGTGCACGTGTGTGTGTGTGTGTGTTTGTGTGTGTGTGTGTGTGTGTGTGTGTGTCCATGTGGGGGGCATGGGGATCGAACCCAGGACTCCAGTCTAGGCAAGCTTCTTATCACTAAGCCTCTAGATCGAGTTCCCTGGGGTCTGAAAACATATCCAGGAGAATCCAGGAGTGCAGTGGGCTGAACGCAGGGGAGGCCTTAGGTGAGCAGAGGTTCCTCTCACTTCTAAAACGATGCCTCCTGTCCATCATTCATTCATAATGTGGCTTGGGGTCTATTTCTCTCCCTCTCATATCCTTCTCTACACACGTACACAGTAAGGAATAAGTTGGTCAGTAAGCCACCCATGAATACAGAGTCTAACAACAGACTTATTTTTCAGGATAAATGTGAAATTATCCTGAGAATCCTAGTTAATTAAGTCAATGCTCCAGCCTAGCATGCCTTTGAACTTTACCTGCACTGTGGGAGATACTCAGTCCTCCATAAAAGGCATCGCTAAAGGACACTGCATCAGTCTGACTCCCTACTGCCTTTTCCACAGGCCCCATTGCTGGCAGCCTTGGCAGCCCTCCTGTGACTCCCCCGGGGCCTCCTGGGGAGAATGTGCAGGGGCCATACTCAGGACACTGCAGACCGGAGCCACATCTTCATCTACAGTCTCTTGGAAGAGAACATTCACTTTACATTTGCATCTCTTAGCAGGAGATGGAAGATTATTTTGGGGGGAAAAAAAAGGCCAGAAAACATCCAAAGTCAGTTTTTCCAAAGTGATCCTGTGAGTACTGACTTTTTAAATACAGGAAATGAGTCTATTTTCTCACTGCCCATAGAGATAGGCTGTCGATTTCGACTTGCTGCCTTAACAATGTTATATTCAGTTTACAATTATTAAAAAGGTACAAGGAATAAAAAAGACACAAGATATCCTTCTCCTCAACGAATTGTCTTACTGTACCCTTGGGAAATACAGAATTCATGGCTCTAGCCAATTGACCTCAACGATTGTCTCATAATACAAGTCATATCCGAGAGTGATGTTGACAAAAATCGTGAAGGTGAGGTAAAAAGTCAGCATTTTTCAGCACAAGGAGAAAGAGCAATCATGCGCTGTCCATGCCTGGCTCTGCGTGAAGGTGAGAAGCCCACGTCTGGTTCAGATTCTCTGGAGCTGCGCCTTCGGAAGCCCTTCCTTCTGCTCTGCTCCCCAACCTTGACACCCACTGATTCCTCTCCACTCCTGAAGGCTGACCTTGAACTTCCAGTCTCTGCTCCTTCCAGGTTCTGCCTAGGGCCACGATGGGGACACTGCTCTCCGAGGTGGTTATTTAGGAATGGGAGTGGTGACTCTAAGCTGCCTCCCTGTCCTGGCCCAGAGTCCCAGCTGCTCACAGGGAGGCGCCTTCGGAGGGCTGAGTCCTGCCTGGATTCGGCACCTGACTTGCCTAAGCTCAAGTAGCCACCACAGCTCTCGGAGCTTCACAGAGGAAGGTCTGTCCAGCTTCCTTCTTTTCCATCCTGAAGTCGGGGCTGTCACCCTGGAGAGGACCCCAGACCCCTGTGACCATGAGGAGAAAGAGTTTGGATTAAGGTCTCCCAAACACAACTGCAGAACTTGAGATCAAACTAGAAAGGATACTTGAGCTGCAAAACTACAGATTATTCAAGAAAATGTTCTGTGATTTGGAGAATTTCACTTGCCCTGGTTAGTGTTCAGGAATCCAAGACTGCTAATAAACTCAGGTGACCCGCCTCAGTCTGCTGGTCCTTATGGGAGCTCAAGAGCCATTTCCCAATTTATAAATAAGACATAGACATTGGATGTTTATAAAAGGCATAAGCAATGACCATGCCAGTGACACGTGGCAGTTTAAATCTGCACACAGCCAGGATAAAGAGGAACTTTTTCCTTATAAATATATATAAATTCCACAAAAGTTAATAAGACGTGCAGAAATCCAAAATAAATTCATCTTCCTTTTGAAGGACAAAGCTTGGCAGAAGCATTTCTTGGTAGTTTTTGTTCCAGGACCAAAGGGCGCTGTCAGAAGTAGCGGGTAAGCCGGGCTTGGTGGTGCACGCCTGTAATCAAAACACTTGGGAGGCTGAGGCAGGAGGATCACACAGAGGTGGAGGCCAGCCCCAGCTAACCAATTCAAGGCCAGACTGAACTACACAGCCAGACTCTCTCTAAAAAAAAAAAAAAGAAAGAAAGAAAGAAGGAAGGAAGGAAAGAGAGAGAGAGAGAGAGAGAGAGAGAGAGAGAGAGAGAGAGAGAGAGAGAAAAGAAAAAAAGAAGCAAGTGATTCTGTCTCTTCCTGCCTGGGGCTCCAGGACCCACACCCGTGTAGAAGGCCCAGGCTGCTGTCCAGGTAGCAGGAACTGCTTTCCTGGTGGCAGAGAGACATCTGAACAGACTGGGAAAACAGAAACTGACCTAGCTCATTTGGGAACGGGCTGGGCGACTGATGAAATCAGCGAGCTGTAATTAAGTAACGCAATGCAGGACTAAGCACTTTCATGACAACAAAAACATAGCGCAGCCTGGGCTGGGCGGTGACTGGGTTACCCCCAGGCCGCGGTGCCCTGCCTGGAATCCTCACACATGCCAGGGGAGCCCTGCGGTGCCAGGAGGGGAGAGGCACCACACAGGGCGACCCGAGGGCGAGGCCACCCCTAGAGAGACGCTCATTTCTATCTCATTCTTTTCACGGCGACCTCAAACAAGACACAGCAAGCCACGTACTTTCTCGAGAAACTTCTGCAAGTCTTTCCTGCCTGAGCCTCGCCAGGACCCAGGGATCCAGGCTGTTTTCAGGTCCCCGAGTTGGGGACCTGGCTGCCAGAATTATGCAGGACGCACTCCATGGGCGCAAAACTCCGGCCATGTTCACAGCCGCCCTGCGCCCCCTGCAGGGGACTCCCGCTCACTGCAGCTCCAGGAGGAAATCCTCCAGTAATTGATTTTCTGATTAAAACAGTGGCGTGGAAACATTTGTCACTGCTCCTGGCTCCTTGCAGCTAAGGAATCCGGGGCCTTGATTTCTCTTCCTAACAAGACAGACACGAAAGGCTCTTCCTCTGCTCGCGATCGGTGACCGCCTGCCTAATAAATCCGCACCGAGAAGAAACCGAGAGCCAGCACCAGTCCCTGTCCGGGTCTTGGAATTTCCAGGTCCGGCAAACATTCATAAGAAAAAAAAAAAAAAAAAAGCAATAGTTTTCAAGTTTTATTTCGCCAAACAGGAAGCTGTATCAATGCGACCCGACACAAACACCAATCGTTAACTGAGCACCCTGGCCCCCCTGGCGCGCGCCCACTCGGACAGCTCCGCACGCGTCTCGGGACGCGCCCCGGGCAGCCGGCTCCTCTCCGCGGGGATGAGGCTTACCCAGGCAGAGCAGCAGCGCCCGCGCCGGGCCTGCGGGACGCGTCTCCATCCTGCGAGCTGCGGCAGGCGGCCAAGTCAAGTCGGAACTTGGGTGTGCACCGCGGAGCAAAGAGCGGGAGAGGAGCTGCTGGGCAGAGATGTGGGCCGCGGTCTCCGAGTCCCTCTGACACCGGGCTGCCAGACAAGTGAGCCCCACTGCACAGCCTGCCGCCTTTATAAGTCTGGGGAGGGGCCTCGGGTGGGTGCAAAGTCCCCAGAATTTCATAACCTCAGCCCCCGGGAGGAGTGGCGGCCAGGGACTGTCCGGATGTCCTCCTCCCTGTCCAGGCACCTGAGAGCAGTGGCTGAGGAATGCAAACATGTCCTCCTGACTCGGGGCTCCTCCCTAAACTTTTCCATCCCAGCTTCGGGCTCACCAGGAGGTTGGTTGAGGGGACAAAGGACTGGCTGTCTCCGGGTTGCCCGTGACCCTGGCTTGAGCCAGGGTGTGTGTTCCTGCCGGCCTGGTCACCCCGAGGTCTCCCCAGGACTGCGCTTCTTAAACTCGCACGCAGAGCTGTCCTTGTGATGCCCAGCTGTGCTCACAGCCGGGGCGGCTGCGTGGCCGAAGAGTCCGGCGCCCCGGGAGCCACTGCAGCGCATAACTCAGGTCTCTGTGGTGCCTGTGCTGCCTCAGAGCTTTCTCTCCTCCTCTTCCGGAGGGCCTGAATACTGAGGCGGTGGGGTGGCTAAGACGGATTAGGGTAGAAAGTGGAACTGATGCTTTCACCTGCTATTTCAAATCATTCTTAGAGATAAACATCATTGTCATTATTTGGCTTTTCTCTCCCTTTCCCCAGGGTTCTTTAACATCAGAATCTGTGTTTGAGGGTGAATGTTAATCTCGCTAAACAGCTGAGCTCTGGTGAGTTCCCAGGGTGATCACAAAACACAGGCCACAGGGAGAAAATGGAGGGACCACTCGGCCTCCTGAGCCTGGCCACCGTGGGCACAGCCCGCAGTGCGGCCCCGGACTGTCCAGGACAAGCAGGCAAGCGACGCCTTGCCTGCTTGTCACCCGTGTGAGAGCTGGAGCTGAGAAAGTTGGCGCTGGGCACGTGAGAGGTTCAGTGAGTCCTTGGAGGGCCTGTGAGTTTGGTGCACTAGACAGGAACGGAAGTGCTGGGGTCGGAATGACTTTCCTTCTACAAACTGGATCTGGGAGGGAAACTAGTCTGAATGGGATGAGCAGGATGGGTTCCTGGTTCTGCTGGTGACCCCTGGGCCCTGCAGGAGTGACAGGGAGACGCTCTCAGGAGCCTCTGCCTCACCCAGGCCGCGTGCCGGGAGAGGGCCGGGTGGGGTCATGCCGATGACAGCTGACAGCCGCATGCCAGGCTATGCGAGGCATGGGGACATGGGGAGGGATCCTCAGCTCCGGGGCTGAGCAGGACCAGCGTGAAGGATCATCACCAGGGCGAAAAAATCTCTGCGTTCTCTCCAAATTTTCCACAGCGATGTGCTCAAAGGGCCAATTTTACCTGGTGTGAAGAAACTTCTCCTTTATGTGCTCTATGTTTACTCAATTTTCGAGCCATTGCTTTCCAAGAGTGACTGCGCCATGACACATCGGGGAAGATTTGCCCTGCCCCCGCAAAGCACTGCTGGATCCTTTTTAAAAAAAATAATTAAGAACAATTTTCATTAATCGTTCATTTAAATATACATCTACATAGCACGAAGCACAATCATATTTCCCTTTAAAGGCACAAAACATTTAATGACAGAACCAGTTCTGGTGGGGAATAATCAAGTTATGTAAAATTTTCCAGCTAAGAAATGACTGTTAAGACAGCCCAAACGGTAATTTTCTACTGTTGAAGGTGTTAGAAAATCCAAATATCAACTACAGACAAAATATACATTCATAATACCACGTTTACAATATATTGGTCACTCCTGTGACTAGTAAAGTGTATTCATTTTAAACCGGTACTGAATTCATGACCGCTCTGTGGTGATGAATTTTGAAATCTAACCCATTCTCTTTACGCAGGGCACTCAGGACTGGGGCAGAGGCTACAAGCTTCCCTCAGAAGAAGGCCAGAAAACCCCGGGGGAGCGGGGCTGCCCTTGCGCGGACAGCACCCTCCAAACTGCCATGTGTTAGGAGACTCCTCCTTTTCAAATGAAAAGCTGAGCCTGAACAGCATAATGAGGAACACAATTTCTACTTCAGTGAGTTTTTACATAATACAAAATATTTTAAGTAGTTTATTCATTAGTCCTCATGAGGACAGTAGAGATAAAGTGAGATTGGACTACTTTTCCCTGGTGAAGCCATAGTGGGCAGAGGGTAGCTCAGTATTTTTGGAAAACATGTACACACAGAGGAAGTGAGGGAGAGAGGGAGGGAGGGAGAGAGAAGAGAAGAGAAGAGAAGAGAGGAGAGGAGAAGAGAAAAGAAATCAAAGCCCTGAGAAGTAGGAAATGTGAAGTGTTTGACATATACTGTTAAATTTAATATTCAACACATGAGACTTTGAGCATGCATTGTTCTATCAGATGCTACATTTGGAAAAAAAATTGAATATATTGTAAAGTTAGCCATGTGGTCACCAGATGAGGCCTTCTCAGTAAGTTCCATATGGAGGAAAAATGTAAGACCTTTTACAGTAATTTTTAGTTGCAAGAGAAATTAAAGTCTTATAAAATAAAAAAAGTATATATTTCCAAGCAAATCACTGCACAATATATTTTTTCATACTCTTTTTTGGGACCATGACTTTTGTCATTCTAACCAAAATCAACTATTTATTGAATGTGTTTGTAAGAGCATGGCTCTATACATATACAAGGACAGCCCTGCACCTAAAGAATTCTTCTTATTGCTTCTTCTCCTCTCCTTTCCTTCTTCCTCTCCTTTCCTTTTCTCTTTCTTTTCTTTATGTTCTCTTCTTTCCTTTCCCTTTCCTCAAAGTTGTGACCCTCCTTTCACATTTTCCCAAGTACCTGGGATGACGGGCATGTGTCACCTTCCCCACATCCCCAGGAACTTGTGCCCTACATCCAAAAAAACTTCTACTCCAGTTAGAGGTGAAATAAGGAAAAAGAATGAACATATGTTGAATATAATGATACTCTTTGTTAGGTATATAGTCTGTAATATGGTTTGGGGGGATCTTTTTCCTGTGAGCTAATCCATTCTGCAATTGGTTTAAAAATTCAAAATGACTGTCTCTCATTTTTCTTTCAATACATAATTTAAAAGGTAGAAGAAAATAAGAACCAAGAATCAAAAGTCCACTGGCTCAAAAATAAGTTCATTGACCAGTAAGTTATACTTTCTCATTAATTAACCTGATAGTTTGAGGGATTTTTCCTACATTAAGAAGAACTCTAACACCAGTTAAAATCCACATCAGCTTTGGCAGCAAGGGGAGGCTGTGGACAGCTGACTCACTCATGAAATAAGTGGATTTATCACCACGTGCTCTTCCCGGGATTTCCTTTAGATCCAGAATTGTGAGTGGAAAGAAACGCGGAGCGGTTGGGTTGAGTGCCTCAGTCTGTGCCTCCTGGGAGCTGTGCCCTAATAATAGAAAAGCCTCCCTCCGCACAAACCCACACGCCTCGATTACACATGTCGAGATGATGAGTCAGGAATGTGGATCTGCCTACCTCAAGGGCTGCTGGTTCACGTGGAGCTCACACTGATGTTGGAGCTGCTGCTCCTTAAACGGCACTTCAGCTGTTCATTTTCTTGTCCATTTTCTCCCCTGTCAATGTTTTAAACTTTTTTTTAATTCATCTATGCTTACAGTAGATAAAGATGGCATGCCTCCTGAGGAGTTGTTAGAGGCACAACTTGATTCCTTTTTCATCGCCTCGTCCTCCTCGCCCTGTCCCTTCCTCCACCTCATCTCCTTCTCCTTTGAGAAAGAACTATCTCCCTACTTCCTGTCATCTTCCGTTTGGCTCTTTATTTACAATTTGAGTCTCTCATTTAAGAGACACCATGTGATAGTAACTTTCACCAAGCCTTTCACTACACATTTTATGCTGTTCTTTCAATAAACATGTTATGTCTCATGCAGCACCAACAGAAACCACTTAAATGAATGCATTTAATTTTATGGACTTTGTATTTTAGTGCTAAATCATCACCTGGAGATTAATGTACTTTTACAGGTATTTATCATGAATATTCTCTCAGGTATAGAAATGAGACAAAGCCTATTTGATAGATAGTAAAGTATGGAATTTTCTTGTCTTCTTACAGCCTTGAAGATACCAGAATTATCTTATATATTTAGTTGTCAGCCAACAGCAGCTAAGGTTACCTAATTTGTACACACTCCAGAGGTAAAACATCTAGAAAACAAGAGGAATCTCACAAAAATTTCAGGAATTTTCACAGTAATTGATTAATTTCACTGGTTAGCTCTAAAGCTAACAGACAGATAAGACACTGACAGTTAAGGTAATAAAGTAGCTATCAAAGCCTTTATTACTGGCATTCTGTATTTGACTTAAAAATAGCTCCTAATAAAATCCTAGGTCAGTAAGATCATACTCTGTAATATAATCTATCCTACTCTGTCAGGTAGTACTTGTGCTCATGGTTAATATTTAATTGCGTGACTTAAGGAAGCCATGTCCTTGCCATTGCTGCATTCAGAACCAATTGGTCAGCTTCAGCAAAAATCCCTGAGGTCTGGGCCTTACCTTCTTAGAAATTGTGACTCATTTCATCTGAGAAGCATGCCAAATGCTATCCTGTAAATGCATTCATACAGAAGCTGAAAGTTTTAGCTAAACTGTATAGAGAGAGGAAGAACAGTACAACCACTTATTTTAGATCCGAGTGCTATTCCTCACTTCGTGGACAAATGGTCCTCCAGTTTTCTGTAAGTCGCTTAATTTCCCTGGGCTACATTCCTCTCGCTGTTATGCAGGAGCTACATTGTCCCTGAGTCATAGCCTCCCCAGGACCATAGGAAAAAGATGGAACCACCCAGAGTCCTTGAATGTTGAATAAGATGAGGCAAGTTGTGGAGGACTGGCCTCTGATAGTGCCCAGAGCAGGGTGTGAGCAACGTAGGCCATAGAGTTAACCTGTGATTGGTGCCAGGGGTTGCCAGCATCCAGGCAAGCTTAGCCATCATGGCACCAAATGAGCTGTTTGACTGACAGCTGTCACGTCTCTATTAAAAATGTTAAAAAAATGTCATCACACCTCACTTGGGTTTAGGGAAGTTGGAAATATTAACAGTGGGTCCCAATCCCTCCCTCTCCCTTGTTTTTGTCCCATTCTTCAGCATCTGGAGCTGTGGCCACACGACAGGGCTGCCATGGTTGGTAGCCAAGCTGCACCTCCCTGTTGGAGGGGCCCAACGAGCACCTTGAAGTAACCCGAGGCTTGATGGGAGCACACTGAGACAACACGCAAATTGTCCCGCCCACTGTGGGAGGGAAGGAGCAAGGGGGATGGGTGACAGCCCATGAAATAGCCATGCACCTTCTTGCAAGGAGATGAGTCAGGCCCTTCTCTTCTCAGACCCAGTATCGAGTTTGGACGACGGTGTCTTTAGACCTGAGAAATTTACATTGCCCATCCAATGATGGGGTTCCAAAATAAATGATTTAAATTGTCCATCTCTTTATTCTTTAAAAATTTTAATTTTAATTTCTTTAAATTAGAAAAAGGACTCAGTGGTGATACACACTTGGAACTCTAGCACTCTGACACACTAAGGCAGCAAAATCACAAGTGATTATGTCAAAAAGAGCTGGAAAGGGAGTTCAGTGCAACGGCCTTGGATTCAGTCTCACTTTCCCCATAATGATCAAATACTAAAATTCTCCAAATACAATGTAAACCAGACATACTTCAAAACTGTCTTCTATAATTGAGATTGTATTGGTTGTGTTGAGGATCAGTACAGACATTTCACTTTGTATACAGTTCTTAACACGTGTACCAAATATATATCATGTTCTGTTTCTTGTTCAGTTATCCCAGTGACTTCCCAGCTTCAAATTTGGAGGCAAATTGTTCTGTAAGAGGATTAAATCCCAGTGTCTTCAAATGCTGATCAAGTTACTTAGCCCCACCGATTCATAATTTTATATCATATACACTACTTACTCAAATTCTTTGTTTTTTAGAGCACATGAACAAAATTAGGCAAACTGGACTACCAGGACCAAAGGCATTACAGATGCACTCGGTTCTGGAAGGGCAAGAACCGGAAGTAGTTTTCTTAGGAAACAATTCTACTGAAAACAACAGGGGAATAAAAGACATTTTAAATATTCACGACATAGTCAACATTCGACGGTGACTCCAAATTATCATCTAGTTGCTTTGTATTGCAGAATATAAAACCAACTCCCACCTCTGGGATGTTAAACGGACAGCCAAACCCTGCTATCATTCGATATCCCACTGTTTTCTAATTGAACCAAAAAATAAATAGCGCGTGACTTCATAACTAAAACAAAATCATTTACAGATGATGCAGTGAAGTGAGGTGGGATTCCCTCTTTCTTATAAGCGTTTCTAGAGCTACTAAAAAAAGCTGTACTAACGAAATAGTTGATAAAAAATATTCTTCTATGACAAGAAGGAAGATGGGCCACTGGTAAGGCGAAGTGTGATGATTGGACGCGGCTTCCTTCCCTTCTGCTTCATTTTTAATTTCTCCACTTCCCGCAGGAAGACTTTCCTTAGCTTTTTGATCAGTCGCTTTCGCCTGTTTTCCCTTTGCTTCTCTTTTCCCTTTTCCTAGCGGTTTCCCCCCCTCCACCACCACCACAGACTTATTGCTCTCCCCACTCTGCCCCGTTTTGTTTAGGATCCACCTCGCAGCTCTTGAGCTACTTCCTCCTCGCTCCTTCCGCCCCTTCCGCCCCTTCCGGCGCCTCTGCCCCACTGCTTCTCCTCTTTGGCGCCATGGCGGTGCTGGGGCTCTAGCAGAAGCTGCAGGCTGGGGTGCAGGGGAGCCTTGCGGGGCTACGGGGCTGCTGTTGCATCCTCGTAGCCCCAGAGGCTGCTGGGAATACCCTTCCCTTTAAAGCTGCGTTGCCCTCTCATCTACTGGTGCATCCATAGTGTCCAACGATGAAGCTGTATCATTTTGTTGATACAGCTGCCATGCCAGAGTCTTTGGAAGCTCTGAGAAATATTTGGCGCCTCCAAAATTCTAAGTCAGGCTCAGATTTTAAAAATGTCCTATGTTAGATATTGTACAATATAACCTATTCAAAGGGAAATGGGGTAGAGATAAGTAGTGAGAGGAAAGAAAAAATCGTGATGGTAATTTAAAAAGATGGAAACAAAGCTTATATATGCAGGGGGTGGGGAGTTATCGGGTGGGAGAGGAATGGGAAAAAGTGAGAATCAAATCATGTCATATACTGCTACAAATTGTCAATGTTGAGTCATGATATGTATATAAAATGTACTTATTTAACAATAATATTTTTTAAAGGGTCCTGGAACTCAACAGGGTAGGGATGGCTTTGTATATCACAGAGTAAAGTTCAGGGCTGAAGCATAGGTGTCAAGTGAGAGATCTTATTAAAAGCAGCTTCTGCCTCTACAGTTGGAGCAATCAGACAAAGGAGAGAGAAACTAGACAGAGCGGTGCCAGGGAACAGGTTGCCACAAGAATGTGTCAGAAAGAGCTAACAAAGCAAAGAGAGAGCCAGACACGTAAAGACCAGGGAAACAAACCCCCTTACCCACTCTGAGAAAATGCAAACCAGATAAAGGGCAGACACCTAAGGACTCTCATTAATATGTGATGTACACACACATCCACACATGTGCACACGTGTCTATATTCTCATTGTAGAATCACTATATTAACCCGGATGCACATAAGTCCCTTTTACTTAATTATTAACCGTGTTACTTTTCTATAATGCTCCTTTTCTGCACTTGTCCATCACAGAGAGACGGGAGACGGGAGCCACAGGGAGCACAAGCAACACCACACCTGGATGCTCCTCACAAAGTGGGTGTGATCACATCTGCTTGTTTATTGCTATGGAAATTAGCACAGGTGTGATGCTGAAAGCTGAGAGATAAACATCTGTACCACTATCAAGGAAAGACACATCATGCAACTCAACTCTAACTGTTCTTTCCAAGGCTGCACTGAAACTTATGATCCTCCTGCCTCAGCCTCCCAAAGTGCATTTGAACCATTTTCACATGTGCATCCTTGATTTAGTAACTATAATAGAGGGTATGAGACTGGCAAAGTTATTCAACAATCAGGTTTGAAACTAAAATTTTTTTCATAAAAATAGCATGAAACTTATGTGTAATAAATTATAAATAAGTAAAAACAAGCTGTTAAAGATTCTTCACTGTTTCTTGTTATTGTATACAAAATTCTTTCTTCCAGCTTTTCATTGCTTGGACTACATATCTGTTCTGTGGTGACTTCTTTCAAATAGAATTTCAATGCATTTTTTTTTTAAGATTTGGAAGTTTGGTTTTTCAAAATTTCTATACCAAAATATTATAATTTTCATGAGGCTTCTCTCAGTCCCATGAAGTTGTGTGAAGACTCCCAGCTTTTGATTAACTGAATCCTGAAATTATTTTACATTAGAGTGTGAGGTAGCTAGGAATATATATTCACATAAATCTGAAGTGGGGGATTTAAAAGCAAATATTGAGATGCACTATGGTCTCTTTTATGTGATTTATGAGTTGATTTAATGACACACTAGTTGATAACAACATGCAATTTGTAAAACAAGGAAAGAGCAATGGCACTTTAGAGTGCTGGTTTGTAGGTATACGGAGATCAGGGACACACGTGGGGGTGGGGCTGAGAGTCTGCAGGTGTGGAAGTGAGTGGAACAGGTGCAGAAATGGATGGAGCAGGTGCAGAAGTGGGTGGAACAGTGCTCCACACGCAGATGGGCTCTAGCTTCTTAGTCTCCTTTGGGCTCATTGGGGCTATATATATAAGTTTATTCTGTACAATGCTACTTAAAGAATCATATCACTGGTTTAAAAGTTGATAAATGTCTCTGCACTTTATAACTGCCTTATCTTATAGTTCAAATCCTCTTATGATTAGAACATGACTTTTGAAAAATTTTTCATATGAATTATTGTATTCCAAGCAATACTTGAGGCATAAAGTTGCAGTAGAATGAAAATATTTGTCTAGTCCCTTAGGATTTCTTATCATTTTACTCATCTTTTCAGCACAGCATTATAATTTCTTAATTAATAATATGGGCTCATATGATTAGATTAGATAATTTATGTGGATCTCAATCATGAATTCAATGGTAAGTTTTGCTCAAAACTTTCTCAGAATTCAATGCTTTTGCTTCTGATAAAGGAATAAAGTTTATTACCTCATGGTCAGGATAGTTTATTGCTTTACTCTTTGTGCCATTTCAGATACAGAACATTGCATTTTAATGCAAGGAAAATTAGGTATATTTTAGAGATTCTCCGAGTTTTAGGACTAAGAACAGATGTGTCCAGAAAGATGTGTGGTCCTCCAGGCAACAAAGGTAGCATTCCAGCATTGAACTAAGTGGAAAGAAGTTTTTTAAAATGACAGCTTCCTAAAACCACTTTAGTTTAGGACAGAGAGAAAGAAGCTTGTTTGCAAAGAGGAGGCAAAATTGAGCAAGGCTGAGGAAGGTGGAGGGAAGTAGCAGCAAAGGCAGGGAGGAAACTTATTTAGGCTTCTGCATGTTCACGAGTGAGAAAGTCAGTTACGCACTTTCCACGAGTCTCTCTTCTGTCTCTCACAATGTCTTGTTGAGCAGGTATAAGAGGCAACAGTTTACTGATGCAGACCCTGGTGAATTAATGCATGCGAAGCCAGGCAAGCATGGAATTTGAAAGCAGATTTGTTAGATTCCAGCCCTTGGTTCCATCTGGTGTTGCCAGTGCTTCCCAATGGACAGGACATGTGTCCTCAATGAAATGGAG